>CM076574.1:780490260-780710497 GCA_034641835.2 Pinus albicaulis | reverse complement strand
TCCCCTATAATGATTTGCCAACTTGAAATTTTAAAAAGAAATTTGAAATTTACAATGACAAGACTTGAAAGGAAATGAAAATGTGCTGCTGAAATGAAAAAGTGCTGTTAGTCTAGTAAATCAAAATAATGAACTATTTAGCATGAAAACTAAACTATTTGTGCTGCCGACTAAACATAAAAGAAACTATGCTTAAGGAAATTCAAAATTGCAACAAAATAAATCTAAATCAGATTACATCAATTTATCTTCTGATCCTTCATCATTAGTCCAGCTATGATTTTCGGAAGTAATCATAAACAATTGAGTAACTGATATTTAATTTGCAGAAAGTAAACTAATACTAAACCATACACTCATGATTCAATCCCTCACCATCAGTCCAGCTGTGGCTTTCGGAGGCAACTGAAGATGTCATGCATGATTTAATATATCTAAATTTGCAGAAAAGAAACTAATATTAAACTACACATTTCACAATACAATCCCTCACCATCAGTCCAGTTGTGGCTTTCGGAGGCAACTGAAGATGCTATGAGCAGCTTAATATATCTAAATTGCAGAAAAGAAACTAATACTAAACTACACATTTCATAATACAATCCCTCACCATCAGTCCAGCTGTGGCTTTCGGAGGCAACTGAAGATGCTATGAGCATATTAGTATATCTAAATTTAACTACTGAAGCAGATAAGCAATACTGAAATTAAACAACAGCTATGAAAATCAAATTAGCAGCAGAACAATGTTAGTTCCATGTCACTAGTCAAAAAGCTATGAAAATGCCCGGGCTGCCTATCTATAACCTGAAACAAGAACACTGATCAGTGATTATCAACATAAAACATGAAAGACAAAAATGAAATGGAAATTATGGAAGTTTATAAACAGAAATGAAACAAATGCAATGTATGAACATATGAATGGATTATGACACAATGAAATGAAATTAAAATTATACACTAATGCACAAAACCTTAGCTGAGCAGGGGCCCTCTACACCAGCCTTGGCAACGGTCCTCAAATACGAATTAAGTTGGAAAACAGAGTCTTCTTATATTAAAAAGCAGTCATTATAGAATGGTAATATTACGGCACAAGTGCAGCGTAATCACACTACAGAGCAAAAGATAACAGAGACTAACATTCACTAATATCGACTAACTCTATATGCGTATGCAAACGCATTATATATAACAACGAACTATAACTGTCTCCTAAAGTTCATGCTGGTGGAAAGCACGTAGACCACTACGTCCACGGATATAGGAGCATGGCCATGTTGGAAAGTAAATATACGAGAGGTGGATGCTTGAATTCGACTCTAGAGCCCTGTACAGATGTCGTATGGTGGTTCTGATATATGATCTCTCTTGAGGTCTTTTTGGTATTAATTATGAAAATTCATATTTGTACTTTGATGAAAAGGTCTGGTTGAGACCCATGTTGTAAAATTGTAATATTCAGTCATGTAAGGACTTGTCAATTTGTAAACCCACTTGGTTGGGTACTTGAGTCTCATATGTAAATCCACTTGGTTGGATATTTGATGTAAGTATGAGTCTTTGGTGATAGGAAGAGTCATGTACTTTATTGAAAAATATGTTTAAATATTCAGCATGAACTCAGGGGGAGCTTGGCTACTTCAGCACACATCAGATCTACAGAACGCTTCTTCTACATGAGGAGAAAAGGGGGAGAGTGTGTTGGTTTTGATCTGCTGGTTTTTGTCCTTTGCCCTTGATGTCAAAGGGGGAGAGTGACATGGTGTTTGAATGAAGATAATGATGTGCCCTTTGCCCTTGATGTCAAAGGGGGAGAGTAACATGGTGTTTGGATGATGCCAAAAATGGAGAGAGTGACATGGCAAATAGGGAGAATGACATGGTGTCATTGTATTCTTAATGTATCTATCTATTGTGGTAACCAAACACCATCATGGTTGCCATCAAGTCCAAAGGGGGAGATTGTTGGAAATATGATGCAGAGTGTTGTCCTTGATGGCAACCCACGGAATGAAGATGAAGACATGCGACTGTTGACATGTGTTGTCCTTGATGGCAATCCACCTGATGAAGTTATGCTTGACTTGATGGACTTGGTAAACGATGTAAATCTGATGTGATATGATGTTTGTTAGCAATATGATGCTGAGTGTCTGATGTGATATGATGTTAGTTAGCAATATGATGCTAAGTGTTGTCATTGAATGGCAACTCACTTGATGAAGAAGATGGCAACTTACTTGATGAAGTTGTGCTTGATAGAATATGTCCTTGATGAAGGAAATCTGATGTATCTACAGTGTGTACAGAAGGCAATGAAGAAAGGAATTCAGAATGTGCTCAAAGAATGATGAAAAGAGTATGTCTCTATGTATACGCGGATATTCCTAGGTGAAGTCGCGTATGCACGCGGAAAAGAACGTGCCAAGTAGCGTATGGGCTAAAGCGCTCAAAAAGTGCAAAACCAAGGGTAACCACCATGGTATTGACCCATTGTATTGGGTAATGATCCGCCTAATTAACCCCGTCCAGGTAGTTTTGGGCTCATGGTATTGTTTTGGCCCATGGTATTAAAAAAGGGGCTCATGGTATTGAAAAGGATAAACCTATATAAGGAGAAGAAATTCATTGTGCAAAATATGAGAGTGAGAGCAAGATGTCTGAGCTTGAATGAATACTTCTCTGTGAAGTATATCTGTATGGAAAGGGTAAAGGTTTGATGATAGATCTGAATCTATGGAGCACTTATGAAGAAATGATGAAGCGAGATCTTTAGATCTGAAATGTACTTGTATTTGCTAGATCTGTTTATGGAGTGATTAGATCTGTGATGAGGCGAACATCTGTCTGAAGCAAAAGGGTAGATCTGAACTGAATATCTGATCTGATGAAGTATGCTGCTCTGTAATGATTGAAGATCTATACACTACTTCGCCGCGGAGGAAGCGCGTATATACGCAGCTTCAGCGAAGAGAAAGCGCGTATGCGCAATAAAATATACACTGAGGTATACGCTGGTTTGTGTGGACGGAAGCGCGTATATACGCGACATCGGTGAAGTAAAAGCGCGTATGCAAACTAGGGTTTGCTGAAGCAAGGGGTATGAAATATCTGATCTGTTCTGCTGTGTTTCTGCTATCTGATCTGTGTTGATATGTATCTGTTGGTGACGTATGTTTGTGCTTAAAAGTATGGAAAGGGTCCAGTATGAAAATATGATGAAATGTGGCTTGCAAGTGGTGTTCTATTGAAGTTGTTGGATCCAGTGTGAAAATTGATGAAACGTGGTCCAAGGTGGTGCTGAAGGTTGTAGCCTTCAGTCAGGGGGTTGTAGCTCCCTTCCAGGTGAGGCTAGTAAACGAGATCGGGGGGTCGTAGCTCCCTTCCAGGAGAGGCTGGTAAACGAGTCAGGGGGTCGTAGCTCCCTTCCAGGAGAGGCTGGTAAACGAGCGCAGGTGGGTGCCTGCGTGCTGGTCAAGTCTGCGCCAGCACATATGTTGTAAGATGTTTTCTCTATAATAAAATATTGAAGGCTGAGCAACTGCGGCGGTGGTTTTCTCCCGATTTGGGTTTCCACCTAAAAATCCTGGTGTTCATGTGTGATGCTTTGTGTGATGGTTTATTCTGTTCTTACTGCACATGTTTACTGCTTATTGAATATATGATGAATAAATGATGGAATGGTTTAAGTGAAGTTTAATGACATATCTAGATCTCTGTGTATACGCGAGTTTCATAAAGGGGATCCGCGTATATACGCTAGTTTACTAAAGGAAAGTGGCGTATGTGTTTTAAGGAATGAAAAAGTAAAAAGATTTGATTATGCAGTAAATACTGATTCACCCCCCCCCCCTCAGTATTTTTCCCAACACTCAAAAGCTTGTATTACATAAATAGAACTTAGATAAAGGACACTCAAAACTAATGAATCTATTTGGCACTATACTTATGGATTGATGGTGACAAAGAAGAGAAATTTGAATTTGATAGCAACTCTTAGTTGATGATGAGGCTTCCAAGTCACTAGCTATCTCCTTCCTTTGTACATTTTGCTCCAGAAATTATGCAAAATTGGGGTCGAGTGATACCTTTATATATCTTAATCCGAAATATATATGTAAAAATTGAAAGAGCTTATTGTAGATAAATATGTTATTGAGATAAAACTCTCTTAGTTTCCCAAAATTCAGCTCCAGTTGTTCACAATATACTTTGCAAAATGATGTGTAAAACATAAATTTGCACGATCTGAAAAATAGGCTGTGAAGATGAGCATGCATCTCTCATTTTGTAATAATTGTGTAAAAAGTGATATAGGTTTTTGTATATTGGCCTCTTTGGAACATAAAAATCCTCCAGCGTTTCAAAATTCATCTTGGATTGGCCACAATAGTTTCTGAAAAACTATGACTTAAACATGAAATTTCTGGAAAATGTCCCTTCCTGCTCTGTTTTCATCTTTTAATCTTATTGTTCTTTTAACTCTTTTGACTTTTACTTCAGATAAAATTCATTGTTTCTGGTTAAAGTGTTTTCATCTCTGTTTAACCATTACTACCTCTGTGTTTAATTTTATTGTTTTACCATGACTACTCTATTACCCTTTCACTTTTACCTTTTACAGTAAGAGTGAGTAAAATATGTCCTCGAGAGTTGTTGATGGAAATGTTTTCATCCTCTGTTCTGGCCACTTGTGTAAATTTGTTTCTCTTTGAGTAAATGATTTCTTTCTGTTCTGTTACTTGGAATATTTCATTAAGGAAAATCATTTGAATTCATTTCCTTGTGAGTTCTTTGGAATACACAGTTTGAACTAGTATCAACTGTTTTTCCAAATTCTCCTTCTGCTAATAACCTGCAAAAATCAAACAATTTGTTAATGAAACAGAGGTCTGCAAGGAGGTATAATGGCTTTGATGATGGGAAAATACTGTGAAAAATGGTTTTGAACTGCAAAAAGGTTCCGTTTTGTTGGTGATGGCTCTAAAAAATGGGTTTTTGAAACAATTTTTATCATTTCATACAGTTTTGGAGCTTTAACACAATTGTTTTAGGGATTTTCACATTAATTTAGTGTATAACATAGAGTGGAGTGGTATTTGGATGGTTTTAACACAGTGCACAATAGAAAGATGGCTTTCGGAGGATGACAGTGAAAATGGGAGGTAAGAAAAGGAGGGAAGTTAATTTAAACGAAGGGTGGTTTTACTGTATAGGAGAGGAGTGGTTTTTGGTGTCTATCGCAAGCTCAATAGGCAGTAAATGGTATTCGTTGTATCGATGTGATCCAACAGAATTCTAGTGCATGGAAGGGAGAGAAAATGGCAAAACAACTTTTATCACAAATTTGAATTTTTTTAACGATCGCGCTATTAAATTTGCGATGGGAGATTTGCACCGTCGGATTTGATGACATAGAGTGAATGGTCGAGATTTAATAATGGAACTGTGGGGTAATGGGCGTGGGGCCCAGGTTTTTTTTTAATGGCGCTGGAGGGTTATTTATGTATTAAAATTTAACATTTCAATACATAGTAGGGGTGATATTTATATGTAGGGATTAATGTATTAATAAACAAATGGGGGTAGGTGTATGTAATAAAAACTGTCGGGGGTAGTGAAACCAGTATTCATCACATGTGCAGAATAGAACTATAGGTTATAATTAAAATTTGGGTTGGGAATTAAAATAAAAAGTTGAATTAATATAATACAGGCTAAGGGGTATATAGTGAAGCTAATACATTAGGTTAGGAGTTAATATGAAATGAATTTGTGGAACGTAAAAAATACACTAAGTAAAGTGTAACTTATGTCTTTGGGCGGGATTTTCATAGTGGTGGCCCCATATTTAACATTTCACACTTATACTTAGGATAACAAAAGTTTTGTGAGTTTTTGGGTATTTTTGTATGAAAAAGGGAATTAGCCAAGGGGGTTTTACTTTTCCTACGTAAAATGTGTTTTAAACTTAGGAAAAGGGGCTTTTGCAAAGGAAAATGAATGATGTAAAGAGGAAAAAAATCTTTTTATGAAGGAGAAGGGTTTTTATGAGGGGAATTCTAATACCTTATTGCCAATCAATCATTAAGCTGTGGGTTCGATCCCAACAAAATTTAGAGAAATTTTCTGAGCTTTTATGAGTGAGGGATTTAGTACTAGAACACATTGAAGGGAGGGAAATTAGTAATATGCGAAATGATGTTTATTCATGCCTTGTGAAACTGCTTGTACCTACCCATAATTTATTCTACCATTTTTTCCTTTATTTGCATGGGTGCATTTGAGCTTGCAAACCCTTATTCATTTTTCTTTTAAAACAGGAAATTATCTAATTATAACCTTATTTCATCCAAGGGCTTAGATTAAACTATTGAGCTCCTTATTATTCTCTATTTTAACTATTGATCTGCCAAGATTAAACTGTTTGGAAAGATATTTATTCTCTATCTATTAGCATAAAATTTAAAGCATTAATAATCAAGTTTGAGCTATTTGATTATCATGGACTGTGGCATTTTAACAAGCTGCACACAATCTGATTTGCAAAAACATAAACTAAAGTAGTGGCATTTAAACTTGCAACACTTTCATGATCTATTTTTGGTGGGGTTCATATTTAATATTCTTTTTTGATCTTTGTTTCTTTTTATCCTTTGATTGTTCTTTTAGGAAATACCCTCTTTTCATTTTTAATTTGGGAATACATTTGTAGAAAGCAAAGGTATGTACAATATTTCAAGATTTTTAACAGAGTCAAATCAAAATTATGAATCCTATATGTATAGGACCCTAACAGTAGGCTAGTAGTACCCTGCTCTAAGAATCTTATTTTTTGTGGATTCCAATAATGATGACCTCCACAATCTCCTTTGTGAAACTCCTCAATCACTTTTTCAACCTCCTCTTCTAGCAAACAATTCAAAATAATTCCTCTAGTATCTTTCCAATATACATTTTTATCAATGGTGCAGTACCTCACGGATTTTAACTTCACAAACCTTGCCTTAGACTTTGTCAATTCAACAGGAGCTCTATGATGATGTAAGACAAAAACAATGTCTTTGTACCAGTCAGAAAGGATGTACTTCTCTTCAATGGGAATCAACTCTTCATCTTCATCTGATAATTCTGAAATTTCTGCAATTAAATTCATATCAAGAGAGTAAAAATTTGACCGTACCATCAGCTTTGCTAGCACCTATCCTTTGACCAAGTTTGTGGGTCTAATATCTATATCATATTGCAGCAAGTTAGCTATCTAATTCCCTTTCTTACCATCAGGATTAGATGGAGTTAATATGTCCTTCACAACAACATTAGGAACAAAAGCTATAACATGAGAATGCAGAATGTAAATTCTGAAATCTTTGATGGCTTTGACCAAAGCATAGGCCTACTTTTCTAAGATGTTATACTTCAGCTCTGAATTAGCTAAGGTCTTGCTAAAAAATGAAATGGGCTGCTCAATACCTTGTTGTCCTTTCTACAGCAAAACTCCAGCAATTGTATTTTCTGATGCAAATGTAAAAACCAGAAATTATTTTGAAAAATCCTGGCTGATCAACACTGATGCTTGAGTGAGTGCCTTCTTGATATCCTCAAATGAATGCTCTCCTTCTATTGTCCACTTCATGTCAGCTCCTTTCTTCAGCATCTTAGTTATGTCTTTTACAATCTCAGCAATATTAGGAATTAACCTCCTCAGAAAATTCACCTTTCCAAGGAAAGACTGAATTTCCTTTCTACTTCTAGGAAGATCCACTTTCTGAATGGCATTGACCCTGATTGGATCAATATTAATCCCATATTTAGATATAATGTGCACCAGTAACTTCCCTGAAGTCAGAGAAAAAGTGCTTTCAGTGGGATTGATAGAAATTCCAAACCTTCTACATTTCATAAGAATCTTTTCTAAGTGCTTCAAGTGATCTTCTTCTCTCCTTGAGAAAATTTTTATGTCATCCAGATAGACAACCACCAACTTATCCTTCTCCTTAGCAAAGGAAATTTCCATTGCTCTTTGAAAGGTAGCTCCTGCATTAATCAGAACAAAGGGAATTTTGGCATACATAAATGTGCCCCATGGTGTGGTAATGACAATTTTCTCCTGATGTTTTGGATGTACTAGTATATGATTGTACCCTGAAAAAACATCAAGCATAGACATCCTTTGGCAACCAACGATGTTCTGCAAAATTTGGTCCATCTTTGGGAGAGGGTAATTGTCCTTCAGAGAGGATTTGTTCAAGTTTCTGAAGTAAATGCAGATTCTGATTTCTCCACTCTTTTTCCTAACTGGAACCAAGTTTGCAAGCCACTTTGAGAATCTGACTGGAAAAATAATTTTGGCATCAAAGAGCTTCTTGATTTCCTTATCAATCAGAGGCATGAGAAGTGGATTAATCCTCCTCAACTTCTGTTTGAAAGGCTTTTCATTTTCTTTAATAGGAATTTTATGCTGAATAATAGTAGGATCATACTTCTTCAAATCAGCATAACTCCATGCAAAAACATCTATGAAACTTTTCATCATCTCAATATATTTCTGTTTCATGTCAACTGAAATAAAGTTTGAAAGCTTAATCATTTCTGGCATTGCTACTGTACCAAGGTTACAACTCTCTACCTCTTCCTCATCAGCTTGTATCCTAGGAGATTTAAACACATCATTCTGGTCAAAAAGCTTTTCAAGTAGGATGATACCTTTAAGTATAGAATTATTCTTCAGCTGTAACACTTCAAAATTCCCCTTTTTTTCAGCAAGCATGTTTTGCTGGTATGTTTGTGTGATTTCAAACTCCTCTTTCAATTCTATAAATTTTTTGACTTGCTGATCATCCTCAAAAACTTGCCAATGAATTATGTTGTCAGGGATAGTAGGCCTATGGTGAACTTCAACCTCATATATTTCGGTGGAATGTGTAGGAATAATAAACAGACTTGCAAAAATAGTTAGGGAGTTAGCTACTGAATTTTGGTCCTTAGTCTTCACAATGAATATTCTTGAAAATTCTCTAACATCTCCATGAGAAAAATTTTGTATGCCCTCATTCTCACATCCTTAGTTTGATATACACCCTCAAGTTGCTTAATAACTAATTTAGAATCTCCACAAACATAAATATTTTGGGCACTCATTCTTTTCAAAATTTCTAAACCCAAAAATAGATATTCATACTCAGCCATGTTATTTGTGCAATCAAAATTCAGTTTGTATGAAAAGAACTTGCTTTCATCCTCTGGAGTTGTGATCCAAATTCCTGCTCCAACCCCCTCTCTTCCCGCTAATCCATAAAATTGTAACAACCACCAAACCTTCTGCCTTCTCTTCACTGATTTTTTGATTTTCTATTTTCTTTTCATCTTATATTTCATCAGTCAATTCATTGAAAAGTATATAAGATCCTAATTCAGTATCAATATCATATATTGGAAAATTCTGAGTTTTGTCCTTACAACTTACCATATAGGCCATCCTTATTTCTCTATATAGTCTTCTTTGCTCACCAAAAATAGGAATGGTGGCATAAGTTAGGTCCATCTGCATGGTGCCTTTGATATTTTCTGCCCATGATCTTGATAACAGCATGCCAAACTTAGGTGGAATGTCTGCTACCACAATATCCATTACCATTGTCTTGGCAGGGACTTATGTAAGACCAACAATAATATATTTTATTAAACCAATGCACTGATCTCTTTTTGAATCAAAATAAAACAAGTCCTTATATGGCCTATTAATTTCCAATCCCATCCTTTCCATGATCACTTTGGGCATGAAGTTATGAGAGGCCCCTGAATCTAACATGGCATTGTGTAATGTCATGTCATGATTGCTAAGGTTGACATAAAAAGGCGGCACCTCTTCATTCTGATAATCTTCCAATCTTGGTCCCAAGTATATGGTTGGACAATCCTCTTGAACATTAAGGATGTCAACAACGCTGGGTTGGGAATTCAAAATTTTTACAATCTTACTTCTGTATTCATTCACCTTAATAATTTCTCCAAAAGGGACTGGGATTTTGAACTCGGAGATTTCACTCTCCAAACTGAAAACATAAATAGATTTTTCAGTTTCTTTGACAGGAGGAGTAGGTGGTGCTTCTTTTCTAACCACAACAGCTTTAGGGGCATCTTTCTTGGGATGTGTTTTGTTTGCAATATATGGAACATTTATGTTTCTGAGGTTGTATTGTTTCTGCATCTCAAATATTGCATGTTGATATCCTTTAAGATAATCAGATGGTTCCTTACCCTTGTTTACATCATGATCTGACTCATCATGTTATTCCTTAGTCAAAAACATTCTTGACATGTTTTCATCTAAGCAATGAATTGATTCTTCTTGTATTTCCGGTTGATATTCTTCATCAACTAAATTTTTCTAAAAAGGAGGCCTTACTTGAGGGTCAAGCTGATTTATGTTTTCCCTTGGTCTCTGTTGGTTTTGAGGTATTCTAAACTGAGGATTTATAAACTAAGGTTCATGTTGTGCAGGAGGAGTAGAGGCATTCCCAAGGGCAACCCTATCCATCTGTATTTCCATTTTCTTCATCATGGAGTCAAATTTATCATCCGAGGTGGAAGGCTTATCTTCTTCATTCAATTTTGTCTTTCCCATCTTGGACTTTTTAGTTGCTATCATATTGACCTCCACCTTCACTACATCATTTTTCATTTTATCTAATGAAGGGGATTCTATTTCTCTTAGCAGGATAGAAAATTCATAATAAAAGGCCTCAACATATCTCAGTTGAGCTGCTCCTGGTGGAGGCTTTAGAAGGGCAGGGATGGAGTCATAAACTTTGTTAAATCTCTTGAAATTTTTTTGAACAGTTTCATCAACAACTTTTTAAAAAATATTATACTCAGTGAGGGCTTGTATAGGGTTTGTTCTATTTCCCCACTTTCTCAAGAAGTTATCTTCAAATTCATTCCAATTATGCAGGCTTTCTAGTGTAAGGGCTTTGAACCACTTCCTGCCCTCATCAGTAAAGCTCTGAGTGAATAATCTTATCTTGACATCCTCATGGTCAACCTCCTCCCTATTTATGAAGTCATTAAACTGGTTTACATGCTCTTTAGCTGTAATTTCCTCATCACTTCCCCAAGTCTTGATTCTAGCAAAATATTTGCTAGGAAGGGCATTATGGATAGCTGGGAGAACAAGAGGGGCATACCTAGCAGGTGCAGCAGCAAGTGGAGGTGGCACATTTCTAGCCATGATGATTGGAATTATGGTAGTTTTAGGGATAGTATCAGTAGAGGAAGAGGAATTTTTAGGAGGAGGGCTGGTTGGTCTTTGTTGTCCAGTTATAATTGAAATCCAATCAGGAAGAGGAACACCAAATTTACTTCTTAACAATATTTCAAATGGGTCTAGTTCCTTCAACCTATCCAAATATTCCCTTTTTAATAATAAATTGGATGTAACTGCTTCCCAAAACTCTTCTTTATATTTTGGGTCACTAAGGTCGAGGTATCAATACCTCTTTGATGTAGGTATAAGACAATTTCAGTTAATTATTTTTCATTTTTAGACCTAAACAAGACTTCCTGAATTTTATCATCAAATTTTTTATCTTCACGACTTCTTAAAACTTCATAGGGCAAGGCTTTTGTGTGTAATGGAGTACCTGATATTGCAAAACTGCCTTGAATGCCTCTGGAAATTGTGTTTGGATTATCCACAATTATAGGTGGAGTTGGGTCAGGATTAATCCTCGTATATATCCTTTTCGAAGCCACCTTTGAACATGAGAATTTTGAATGGAGCCACCAAGGTAGATGCAGCCTCGAACAACTTCTAAGCTCCTGCTACCTTCAAGAGTTCAACTTCAAAATTTCATGAAAATTATATCTTCAGACTCCCGGCAGACGCACCAAAATTTTATCACAAAATTGTACTTGACTGGATATTGATCAGACAACTCTATGTAACTGTTTCAAACCATATTTTGACTAAATCTTAGCCTCTTCAATCTGAGAGGGTTCTCTCAAAAGGGTTTATGATATTTGATAATGATAGTACTAGATGGCTAACTTTGTTTGAAAAGTAACTTGATTTTGGTGTATGTAGGTTGAAAAGAATGCATGCTTACTACCATTGGGCTTATGGAGTCAACACATCAATAGATTCAGTCGCAAGGTTTCTTGACATGGAAGCTGAGACAGATAAGAGTATTTAACAAAGGAAAACCACACATAGAACATAGGGAAACATAGTCATTTCATCAATAAAGGAAGTCAGAGCATAAATATATGATTTATAATTAATAGAGATGAAATCTACTAAAAGTAGTAAAAAGAAAGATATATATCAGAAATATATTAAAAACTCCATGAGAATCTCAGGTTTGTCAAGAAGAAGTCCTCTGTATTACTAATATAAGTCAAATTACATAAAGCAGCAGTATGGTGCAAAAAATATCCAACCCTTTACAACTTCGATAATTTTCCTTTAAATAGACACTCTTACAGTAGGGATGATCTGCCTCTTGGCTAGATTCATTGAGCTCTTCCTATGACACCTCATATAACAGAAAAACGTGTCTTTTAATAAGAAAATGACAACTACACCCTAAATATGACATTACCTAATAGGACTCAAACTCATATTTATTACATCGTTCTACCTTATATTTGAAATAGTTACTTGTCAGTTTCAACTAAAAATCACATGCTCGAATAGGCTATGACATATTTCATCACTACTTGACATATTAAAGAACCTCCTAAACATATGGAACCAAACCCTATTTTTCAGGAAAGCAGGACCCTTATCTTCAACGAAAGCTTTAGCTAATGAGCTATCTCCACAACACTATTTTCAAGTCATAAATGTTTGATGGTAAGGTCCCTTGACCTACTAGATGTGTCCACCTCTCCAAAACTGCCACTGGGATGCTTCAAAACCTTCAAAAACAGCTCGCTACGAAAACAGGACAGTTTCATAGCGAGCTTTCGTAGTGTCCAAAAAATAGCTTTTGCACCCATAAATTTTGCTCTTTTGATGTTCCATGATGTCATCCTAGTAATGAAAAATCAACACCATTAAAATCCCTCCTTAAAAACTGAAAAAGTGGTTTTGAAAGAAAAGAAGATGCTATATAAATTTTCGTAGCGTTTTCCCGACTTTAAGCCTACGAAATGCTACGAAACTGTGAAAAACTGCAAAATTTCCAGATTTTAACCCTGTCTCCAAAAAGTAACCTCCAACTATAGAAAATTGGTCTTCAGCATGACATGAACCTCCTAAAACATAATCAAACTCATCTTAAGACCCTTTAGGTGTTTCCTCTTCATTAATGATTAGTTGAGGAATGGGCTCCTCAACCACAGTCATCTTCAAACCCTTCTTCTCCAATTATTCATGAAATAATTCTAATTGCTCTTGGAGGTCTTTGAATTGGTATTTTAGTGTCCTGTTCTTAGATTTCAAGTGCAAGTTCATTTTTCTGATATGCTTCACTTCTCCTCTCAATGGTTGAGTCCATTTGATCAATGTTGTGTGTTATCTAAGGTCTTTGACACACTATTAAGCTGCTCTTCCCAAATTTCTTTCATTTTCTCAGACTGTACCTTCTGAATCTTGTGCTTCCTTGCCTCTTTCTTCAATACTGATATTTCATCATTTTCCATCTTCAACTTCTCCTTATGGACCTCAATCTCTGTTTTTCAATAATTTTCTCTTTTCCTTTCCTTTGTTTAATGGTTGATTCTTCTTTTGCATGTGAGAAAAGGTCAATGATGCTTGGCGGTGGCTAGATAGTTTCAGTGACCTTATGAACTTATTTACTGCTTTTGAAGACCTTTTTGGCATGTCTTGTCATTGGTTTCCTAGCCTGAAACATGAATCCCGCATCTTCACCCTCAAACTCTAACTTCTTAGCTAATTTGGCTTTCTAGAGCTCTTTCCTCCCTCATCTATATCTTCAACTTGGACTATGGAAGTTTCTTCAATATCAATAGCATGTAGAATGTCTTCTAAGTTACCCTTAGCCACTATTTGGCTTCCTGTAACCCTCTTACTACCATATTTTCTCACAGTTGTCTTTTGTTTTGCAGGTGAAGCTTTAGGTGTCTCAGCCTTTTGCAATGTCTCTGTCTCCATGATCACTGGCTCAATTTGATCTGCTATTGAAGGTGATGGTATGCCTCTAGGTTTAGGAGTTCTTTTAGGAGTGATGGAATCTACTACAAAACCATTGAAAAATAGAAAATATGACTAGTCTCTGCCTAATCTCTTTAACTCTTCTAATACTAGCAACTTGATTAAACCATGATGGAAGAGTTAGGTTTCATTTCCTTTACATTTGGCTTGAACTTTGTCTGAATTTTTAGCTAAGCTTATGTATAAGTAAAAAGGTAAATCAAGAGACCTCTTACCAACAAAATGTAGCAGAAGCCTGAGGTGTTAGGAATAAACCATATGATACCTCCCTTCACAGGTGAAGCATTTCTGAATGATTAGCAGCAACTTTGAGAAGTTGTCTTTCATGCACCTCCTTGGGATGGAATTTGTGAGATCAATCTCACTATGCTCTGGCTTGATAAATTCCTTACATTCTCACATGGTGAACTTGAAACCTGTGAATAATTTTTCTCCTACTCTAGGAATTATTGTTGTTGCTGCAATAGTCTCAGGTGTTACAGTGAGGTTCAACATTCCCACCTTTGAAGCTATTCCATTGAGACTGGTGGAAAACTCCTTAGAAACCTGCACATGGCACCCTTGCAATCTTTGGAAAAACTGAAAACACCCTATTCTTCTGAAAAATTATAAGGCAGTTGGGTCTTCATTCAACAAATTCATATCTGATGGCTCATATCTGAGACACTGGCCTCCTTTATTGGTCTTCCCCTTTGTAGCCATGGTGCTTTTATACCTTCTTTGTCTCGCTTGATCAATGACACCTGCAATTGCTTGAAAATGCTAGCAACCAGCTTGGCTTGGTGAAATAGCTCTCCTAAACTCAGCAGCATGAAAAGATGGAGCGGAGAATGAAACAAGACTTTATTGGGAAATATTTTAATGTTTAGATGACAACTCATGGGTTAATCATGACTCATGAATGCTTAAAATAGTAATAATAACCTCAACCATGACCATTATACCTTGGCTTAACCCTAACTGACTCGAATGAAACCCACTCTAACACTTCTAATGATTGACTAACACCTTGCACTGAATTTAAACAAACAGACAGAAAAACCCTTTTTCGTAGCGTAATTAGTGTATTTCCTAGCAGTTTCCCTACAAAAGTATTAGCAGTTTCATAGTGAAAAGTGTGTTTTTACTGTGTAATTCACTACGAAAATAGGAAATCTTGGCTAAATTGGCCTTTTTGGATTTATAAGCTTTGGAAATGGAATATGTCATGAAATAATGACTGATGTTATAGGAAAAGGCTTGAATGGGGGTGGGTCTGGACCTTAGGATAGGCTAATATGAAAAAATTAAAATTTTTCCTTTACCAACTAATGACAAATGAACTCTATGACCATACCTTGAACAAATGAACCTGTAAGACTATGTCAAATGATGTTTCACTTTTTTTGAGTGATAACAAAACCAAACACCCATTGGAGTGCCCATGATACTTGCAAAGTCAAGGAAGGCCAAAATTCCTATTCTTTAGGGATTGCATTCATCAGGGATTGCACAAGGCAGGTAGGCTATCTAGAGGATGAGAATTGGCTATGTGTTGGTCATTTTTTTTTGTCCATGACAGTGTGAGACAATTATCTGAGTATAGGAGGGCTCTTGTGAGAAGAGTTTTACGTAATTTTTTCATGATTCCATGTTGAATATACATTAGAAGATAGCAGGGTTTTGAGCAGCAAGATTTCCCTGAGAAATTATCTGTGTTGTGTTTGATTTGATTCTTCTTTGCTTCATGTGATTGGCAATTGTGTTTTTAATTCCACAAAATATTTGTAGAAGTGATTCAGTATTTAACTTTAGTAAATTCTTAGATCTGAATGAATCCTAGATATACATGCTTGTTGTATAATTTATACATGGTATCAGAGCACAAGAAATCACAATTGTGAAGTATGAGCTGAGTTTGTGACTAGATAGAATTTGAATTTACAGAAATACTTTGTTAGTGCTACAATTGATTCAAGATTGAAATGGATTTCAATGGCTTGAGGTTTAATTATGCACTCGAGGGAAACTCAAACTATATTTCTTGGAAGGACAGGATGGAGGTAGTACTTGAAGACAATGGCTTGAAGGAATTCATTGACAATGATGTTCCTAAGCCCGTTTTGGCAGATGTTGCAAATCTTGATGCATGGCAAAAGAAAGTGGCAAAGGCAAGGAGGATCCTATTGGAGGGAGTAGGAGACCACATTTTCTCAAGCCTCCATGGGAAAGCCACACTAGATGCAATGTGGAAGGCTTTGACAAATCTATTCCAGAGCAGCAATGACCATAGGAAATTGGTGCTCAAAGATAAACTCAGGAAGATCAAGATGGAGAAGGGCGACTCCATACCAAAATATCTAAAAAAAATATTCCAATGTCGGGATGAACTAGGGAGTGTTGGTATAACTGTCACTGATGATGATTTGGTGAGATTGGCTCTCCTAGGAATTCCCAAGAGTTGGCACAGTTATCAAGACTTTGTCAATGGAAGGGAAAAATTTCCAGATTGGGAACAACTGTGGTCGGATTTGGTGCTGGAGGAGTTTTAGACAGAACACCAGAGATGGATCTTCATCTAAGAATGAAGATGAAGAAGATTGTGCTTTGGCTGCCAAGGTGAAGAAGGGGAAGGGGAAGAAATTCCATTCCAAATCTGAGTCCAAAAATGGTAAGAAGCAAGACATGTCCAATGTGAAGTGTTTTTCGCTATCACGAGAATGGGAATTTTGCTACTAACTTTCCACAAAAGAAGAAGAACAAGAAGGCTGGAGGATATGCAGCCGGTGAGGCTTTGGCCTCACAATTTGAGCTTGAATTATAATTGATCGCATGCATGGTGTCAAGTGCCTTGGGATCTGTGTGTGTTAAGTCCCTATATTAATAGTGTAGTCCCTTATTATGTTAGTGTAGCCCCAATTATTGTTATTGTTATACCCTTGTAATTCCCATATTGTTATTATTTTTCCCTTAAATTATTATTGTTAGGTCAGTTAGGATTACATTGTGGCCCCACTAGGATTATATTATGGCCCCATGGACTCCTATATATAGAAGGAGGTATTGGTCATTTGTATCATCCAATAATTGTTCATTCATGTAATGTATTGGAGGTTTCCCCCTCGAAGTGGCTTATTTCTAAGGCGTTGATATCTCTTTTCTTCTATTTTTGGAGTTGGTTTCACAACATTTGGTATCAGAGCTTTTGAATTCTAGGGTTTCGCGGCTCCAAACAGGTCATCGTGGAATTTTCGTAATAACTTTTTTCTACGAAAGTTCAGAATCTGAAATTTTTAGAGTGCGAAGCCAAAATCCTGAGGAACATCTTTAAAAAATTTCAGAGTTTGGTTCGCAATATTTTCAGAGATATGATCTGTGGAAGTTAGGGTTTTTTGTAGGCTCCTAAATTTCACCTAAACAAGGTCATCGCGACATTTTTGCTATAAATTTTTTTCTACGAAGGTTAAGAAGCTGAAATTTTTAGAGTGTGAAGATGAACTCTTGAGGAACATCATCGCAAAATTTTAGATATTTTTTCGCAATATTTTCGGAGATACGATTTGTGGAAGTTAGGTCATTTTCAAGCTCCCAAATTTCATCTGATCGTCAGAAAATATTCATAACTCTCTCTATGAGCATCGGATTAGAATTCTGTAAAAAGTGGCCACAAGTACATGGACTATAGTTTCTTTTCTATCAATTTCATAGTCGAAGGAGGAAACAGTGACACGGTAAAAGTCATACAAGTTCTCTCTACTGAGCCAGTCCATAATTAGGTCATCGTAGGAGGTTAGGCACAACTTTGTCTTCAAGAAGCCAAATCAGGTCAAAAACATGGCATTCGAAAGAGAATTAAGAGGGAAACCTCACTGTCAAATTTAAAATATTGAAGATCCGAAATCATAGAGATAATTTTGTTTCAATATCAAGCTCCTCAAAAGCAAGAAAAAGGTGTGTATTTGGTTTTTAAAATTGCATAACGTTTGTTTGAAAAAGTAGTTTGAAGTGATTCCAAGGGAATATTTTAGAATTTTTATCAGTATCGGGTTTTATAATTCCTCAAAAAAATACTTTCATACCCATTAAGCCCTCAAAAAGCTATACTATGATGCATGAAGAGGAAAAATTGCAGTATGAGATATCAAAATTATGGTACCAAGTGCAACAAATTTTGATCTTACGAAGAGCAACCGAAGATAACATAGATGGTTTAAAATTAGAAATGGAGGCTAATTTGGACGGTTTGAAGGATCAAATAATAGCTAATATGGATGATAAATTAGTGGAAGATCACATCGAGCATCAACAACAAGTTCTCCAACTCTTAAAGGATAACCTAACTTTGGTGCAGAATCTAATGAAACAACAGGAAGATGAACATCACATCGAAAGAAGTTTTGAAGCAGTCACAAAAATAAGAACTCAACAAGTACGATTAATTTCAAAGTATCTCAGCAAGTGGAAAAAATTTCCTGTAGAAGATTCCACATGAGAGGATGAGAATTTTATACAGAAGCATCAAGAAATAATGAAGCATTGAGGACAACACTTGTTTGAAGGAGAGGGGCATGTTAAGTCCCTATATTAATAGTGAAGTCCCTTATTATGTTAGTGTATTCCCCCCTTATTGTTATTTTTATACCCTTGTAACCCCCATATTGTTATTATTGTGCCCTTACATTATTATTGTTAGGTCGACTAGGATTACATTGTGGCCCCACTAGGATTATATTATGGCCCCATGGACTCCTATATATAGAAGGAGGTATTGGTCATTTGTATCATCCAAGAATTGTTCATTCATGTAATATATTGGAGGTTGCCCCCTCGAAGTGGCTTATTTCTAAGGCGTTGATATCTCTTTCCTTCTATTTTTGGAGTTGGTTTCACAACAATGTGGTATTTGGATAGTGGCGCTTCCTTTCACATGATGGGAGACAAGGAAAATTTTCAGTAGCTTGGAGGAGAAGGATCTCCATATGCATATTGAAATGGGTGATGACGAGTGGTATAGTGCTATTGAGATTGGTACCATTACTTTCTAGAGGCATTCAGGTAAACCCTTTCAATTAAAAGATGTAATGCATGTACCAAATTTGAAGAAAAATGTAGTCTCAGTCGCAATGTTGGAGGATAGAGACTATGATGTTGTTTTTAGTGAACGAAAAGATTTCCTGTGACACAAAACAACAGGAAAATCCAAGAGGATAGGGATTCGAGTTAAGAATCTCTACAAGATGGAGGTAGATGGCTGCGAAACAATGATGGGCAAAGCGGAAAAAGTGGTGAGCTGGAATGAGGGTGAATTTTGGCACAAGAGATTGGGCCATCTTCACCATGGAGCCTTGAAAGTCATGCAACATATTTCTACTGGTGTTTCCACAGGTACAATTGCACAGTCAAACACATGCAAGGGATGTACTATGGGAAAATATGTAAAGGCCACCTTTCATGAGAAGGATAATCAAGCTTCGGGGATCCTTGAGAGAGTTCACACAGATGTGTGTGGACCATTATCTATTTCTTCAACAACGAAACATAAGTACTCTGTAATATTTGTTGATGAATTTTCTTGTAAGTGCTAGATATTATTCATGTAGAAGAAATATCAGACATTCTCTAAGTTTCTTCAGTTTAAGGCACTGGTGGATAAAGAGTAGGGGAAGCAAGTGAAGGCTCTTAGGAGCGATAATGGTGGAGATTACATCTCTAATGAATTCAATAACTTCTGCAGCAAAGAAGGAATTCGAAGAGAATCGATAGCCCCTCATAACCCACAATAGAATGGGGTCGTTAAAAGAAAGAACATAACGATCGTGGGTGCAGTAAGAGCGATGTTGCATGATCAAGGCCTACCGATGCATCTATGGGTGGAAGCATGCAAAGCCGTGGTATTTGTGCAGAACTGTTGTCCTCATAAGATACTTGGCATGAGTACACCTGAAGACGCTTTCATGGGTAAGAAACCTGATGTTTCACACTTTAAGTTTTTTGGCTCATCTGTTTATGTGCATATGACCAAGGATGCAGGGAAGAAGCTGAAACCGACATCTGAGATCAGATTTTTTGTGGGGTACACTGAAACACCCCATAGTTATTGAGTGTATTTTAAAAATAGCAGAATGATTATTGTGCGATGGGATATAAAATTTGATGAGGAGAAAGCCATGTGGTTGTCCCTCGAGAGGGAGATAGACTTGCATGAAGAGGAGGAATTGTTGGTTCCCATGGATGAACCTCAAGATGTGGAGCAACCACATGACGAGGTTCATGGAGTGGAGGAAAACACTCATGTAGATCCATCCATCAGAAATGGAAGAAGGCGCACCATGGAAGTTGATAGATTGAGACTTGATGTTGCAGAGAATGTAGGAGCCCCTACTTCATAGCACGGATAGAGACAATATCTTGATCGATTTACTGGATACATGGCTCTTATGAGAAAATGTATTGTGATTGAACCATATTCCTTTCAGGAAGAAGTGTAGCAACCAACCTAGGTTGATGCAATGGTGGAGGAGTATGACTCCATTGTCAAGAACAGTGCATTGGAGATAGTCCCAAGTCCGATCAACAAATCATCGGTTGGATTGAGATGGATCTACAAGGTAAAACAAGATTCTGATGGGAGTGTGGAGAAATACAATGCAAAATTTGTGGCTCGGGGATTCTCACATATTGAGGGGATTGATTATGATGATAAATTTTCACCTGTTGCAAGGTACTATTCTATTAGATCCATCCTTGCGCTCTCAGCGCAGATGAGTTGGTGCATTCATATGACGGATGTGAAAATTGTGTTTCTCAATGGGATCATTGAGGAAAAGGTGTACATAGAGCATCCATAAGGTTTCGAGATCTTCAACAGTGATTCGCATGTGTGCCAACTCAAAACAACACTATATGGGCTGAAGAAAGCACCCTGTGCTTGGTACACTCGGATAGACATCTATTTCACCGGACTGGGCTTCACCAAGAGTGAAGCAGATGCAAACATGTACTAGATTGTGGTTGAGGGTAAGCTATTGATTATTATTCATTATGTTGATGATCTAATTTTGACTGGTTATGAGTAGCTGATACACTCATGAAAGGAGGATCTTGTAAGGGAGTTCGAAATGAAGGACATGGGACTCCTTCATTATTTCCTTGGATTGGAAATATGGTAGCGCGATGGTGAAATTTTTGTGTCTCAAGGAAATTATGTAAAGGAGATACTGAGTAAGTTTCACATGGAGAGTTGCAAACCCGTGTATACTCCTCTTCCAGGAAATTAGAGGAAAGAGGATGATACTTCTAGAGAGGTAGTGGATGCTACTATCTACATGTAGTTAGTTGGTTCACTGATGTATCTAGTGAACACCAGACTAGACATTTTCTATGCAGTTAACCAGTTGAGTC
This sequence comes from Pinus albicaulis, assembly GCA_034641835.2. NCBI lineage: Eukaryota > Viridiplantae > Streptophyta > Pinopsida > Pinales > Pinaceae > Pinus > Pinus albicaulis. Next base: position 780,688,932 of record CM076574.1, on the reverse strand, counting down.
AAGATATGGTTAAACCTAACAAGCTCTTTTGGAAGGCGGGGAAGCATGTATTAAGATAATTGAGAGGCACATCAGAGTATGGTCTATGGTATAGACGAATAGAGGGAGTGAAGCTTGAAGGCTTCACAGATGAAGATTGGGCAAGCAATCCGTCAGATAGAAAGAGCACATTAGGAGGGATCTTCAGCATAGGATCGACATCAGTTTCATGGTACAGTAGGAAACAACGATCTATGGTAATTAGTTCAACGGAAGCAGAATACATGGCAGCAAGTCAAGCTGCATGTGAGGCTATCTCGATGAGAAAGATTTTGGTTGGTTTGTTTTGTTCTTAGATGGATCCGACAGTAATACATTGTGATAATCAGAGCTGCATTAAATTCTCATTTAATCCTTTGTTTCATGATAGGTCAAAGCACATAGATATCTGGTACCATCATCTCAGATATTGTGTGCAGAGGAGAATAATGTTACTTTAGTACATTCCAACAGAAGATCAGAATGCAGATATTCTGATGAAGGCTCTCACCAGGATCAAATTCGAATACCATATAGACAGGATCGAGGTGAAGGATAATCCCTTTCTTGTTGAGAGGGAGTGTTGAAATTCAACAAGAAATTTTTAGCACCCACGCCTAGTGCATTAAGCACCTACACTAGGGTGGGGCCCATAGGGATAAATTTGGTGCATGCCTATTTTAGTTATCCCTTAATTAAGATGGAAAATAAAATGCAATCTAGTCTCACAATAACTTGTAATAGTTAACTGAGAATGATAAACTCATTTAGCTCATGAATTTCGAGTTAGAGGTAGTTGGTGAGGCATGCAGAGTAATTCTTAGTTGTAACAGAGTTTGAAGTGCAGTGGTGCATTAGTTAATGCAGGTTGTAATCATTTTAACTCAGTTAAGTGAGTTAAACTCAGTTGTGCTAGTTGTAATTGCTTGATACACTAGTTATAGATCAAGTGAATTAAATATTAATTAATTCACAACCAGTGATATCACATTCAACTGAGGATTTACTATTATTAGCTGCATGCATGTCAGATCCAGTGGAGACCTAGTTGAGATCTAGGTGAAAGGGAAGTTGACTACCATTTGTAGGATTATTGGGTTGCACCCATGCAACCAAACACCCATTGGAGTGCCCATGATACTTGCGTATCCAAGGAAGGCCAAAATTCATATTCTTTAGGGATTGCATTCATCATGGATTGCGCAAGAAAGGCAGGTTGTCTAGAGGCTAAGAATTGGATATGTGTTGGTCAGTTTTTGTCCATGACAGTGTGAGAAAATTAGTTGAGTACATGAGGGCTCTTATGAGAAGAGTTGTATGTAATTGTTTCATGATTCCATGCTGAATATACAATAGAATATAGTGGGGTTTTGAGTAGCAAGATTTCCCCAGGAAATTATATGTGTTGTGTTTGATTTGATTCTTCTTTGCTTCATGTGATTGACAATTGTATTTTTAATTCCACAAAATATTTGTAGATGCAATTCATTATTTAAATTTATTACATTGTTATATTGTATTGAATCCAAGATATACATGCTTGTTGTATAATTTCTACATTTGTTGCTGAGACAACTGATATGTACTTGAGTGGAAGTGGATGCTAGTTGTAGTATTATGACTTGTGATTATGGGTGGCTTATGACATGGTTTTTAGCCTTGTTAAAGGTTGATTTCAGATTAATATATATGATGTCTTGATATTTGGAACATGTGATTTACATGTGTGAAACGTTGCGGGAAACATACTTGGTATTAGCATGGAAAGACAAAAATTTATTTTTTAGATAACAAATAGATGGGCGATGTGATCATACATAGTAAGACTTGATTGTAGCAAGGTAAAAGGTAAAAGGAAGGAATTGGGTGAGAATTCATTTGGCTATGTTTGGAAAGTGCAATCCAAATGAATGAATGCTTTGCATACAAGAAGTCTTATTAATGTTGATTTTTTTTTACATTATGTGGATATGTGCTAGACTCGTGAACATGTATTTGACAGGTATAACAATTTATTTTGTGTTTATGGATGGATTCGTTAAGGGAATTGGATTCCCTTGAGAGATGGAATGGATGTGTTCAGTTACAAGGTAGCATGTAGGGTACAACAAGGTAAGAGAATTGGTATATCATGTTTATTTATGCACTGTAAACTATGTTTAAGGGATTACATGGAAAAGATATTACCATGAAATCTTGAAGAAGGCTCAGGTTGAGATTTCCCTTGGAAGCATTGGGAACCCATGGGGTTGAGTCATGGTATTTGTTGCTAGTCTTGTGCTTTTGGTATTTTGTGATTTTTTGTGCTTGATTGCAGCTTTGTTTATGTCTAGTGCATGATAATGCCACTTTGTTGTGGTGTATTAGTGCTATTTTTTATCATGGTATTCTTCCTATTTGTTCTTGCTCTTGTATTTTATGTTGTGAGAGTCTTGGGAATTTATTTTGGAAAGAGAAAGTTAATGGAATTCGGGAAGAGATGGGTGAAACCAAAAAAGTGATGTAAAAACTCAGATGAAATATGATGCTTGAGTAAAGGGAAATTGAAGCAAAGAATATTACAGTCACTTTGATTTGTTGGGTCCATTGGGGTAAATGGACGATGTCAGGACTTTCATGAGGAAGGTAACTAAGAAATGAAAAGTGAATGGATTTGAGGCATCAAATGCCTTAGCTAATGGGAACCGTTGTTCTCACTATTGTGCATGTTGTGCATGGATAAAGGGAGTTCTCTTAACCTAGAACTTATGATATCTGGTAATTATGTTGTGATCATGATTATGATTTTGTCTATATAGGTATGTAAATATGTTGTTGCCTAACATGGTTGTCAGGGATCATGATTGTTTTATGATAATTTTTATATGTATATATGAATGTATGTATGTATGTCATTGCATGACATGGTTTTCAGGGACCATTCTTGTGGAGGAATGATTTCTTATGGAAGTGAGTGGCATGAATAGGTTCCTGGCTATGAGGAATCAAGTGGGAAGAGTAGCCCTAATAGATCTACAAGGTCAGCATCATGTGGATATAAATTCATATTCTATGCTTGTACTATGACTATATTTATGTTATGGAAAATTAATACTAAGGGATACATTAATGGAAAGGAAGTAGTGTGATCGATGACATGGTGGAACATGCATGAATATTGGAAAGATAGTAGAAGCAAGGTTGTTTGGTAGAGACAATGTGGTACTACTATTGTATAGATTTTGTACATGTTGCACTTGTGATTTTGTGTGCATGCAGTGTTGTGTATATAGGGTGTTGTGTACATGTTTTGTACGCAATGCTATGTATAGATGCTATTGTGTACATGTTTTTTTGCAAGGTTGTGAACATATGATGTTGTGCGCATGTTGGATATGCAGTGCTATGTATATATGGTGTTGTGCGCATCTTGGATATGTGGTGATGTGTACTGTGGTGCTTTTTACATGTTTCATATGTAGTGCTATGTACATATGGCGTGGTGTGCATGTTGTACATATGGTACTATGTATGTGTGGCATTGTGTGTATCATTGTACATGTGGTGTTGCGTGAATGTGGTGTCGTTTACATGTTGTACATGAGATGTTGTGTGCAAGTGGTGTTGTGTACATGTTGTGCATGTGATGTTGTGTAAATGTTGTGCATGTGGTGTTGTGTACATGTTTTGTACACATTGTGTAGGTGGTGATGTGTACATGTGGTGTTGTGTACATGTTGTGCATGTGGTGTTGTGTATATGTGGTACCATGTGCATGTTTTACATGTGGTATTGTGTGCATGCCATACATACTATGTTGTAAACATGTGGTATTGTTTGTATGTTTTACATGTTTTTTTTTGTGTGGTACTGTGTATATGCATTTCATAGTTGTTGTATTGTAACATGTTTATTCATTGTGTACGTATATGTATTACGTTATACGTTAGATGTAGGTGTATGTATTGTGTTGTGTTGTAAACCAGATGTAGGTGTATGTATTGTGCCTTACACCAAATGCAGTTGTATGTGTTGTGTTGTGTTAGGGTCCTATAAATATAGGATTTATAATTTTGATTTGACTCTGTTAAAATATTGAAATATTGTACATACCTTTGATTTCTGCAAATGTATTCCCAAATTAAAAAAATGAAAAGAGGGTATGTCCTAAAAGAATAATCAAAGGACAAAAAGAAACAAAGATCAAAATAATATTAAATATGAACCCCATCAAAAATAGATCATGAAAGTGTTGCAAGTTTAAATGCCACTACTTTAGTTTACTTTTTGCAAATAAGATTGTGTGCAACTTGTCCTAAATGCCACAATCCATGAGGGTCAAAAAACTTAAACTTAACCTCTCATGCTTTAAATTTCAAGTTGTTAGATAGAGAATAAAGATCTGTCAAAAAATTTAAACTTGACAAATCAGTAGATAAGATAGATAATAAATGAAGAGCTCAACAGTTTAATCTGAGCCCTCAGATGAAATAAGGTTAGAATTAGAAAGTTTTTATGTTTTGAAAGAAAATTGATTTAGGGTTGAAAGCTTGAATGCACCCATGAAAATGAAGTAAAAAATGTTAGAAATAATGATAGGTAGGTAGAAAGCAGTTGTGCAAGCATGTAATAAAGCATCATCGGGAAAAATTACTAGTTTCCCCTTCCCTGCAATGATTCAGTATTCTAAATCTTCAGTTACAAAGGCTCAGAGCATTTCTCTGACTTCTGTTGGGACCAGACCTAAGGCTCAATGACTGATTGGTTAAAAATATTGAATTCCCACATAAAACCCTATTTCATCAACATTTACCCTTCATCCATAATCATGATCCCTTTTCCTAAGTAAAAACCCATTTTTCCTTAGTAAAAGTAAAAACCCAAACAATTAATTTCATTTCCATTTCAAAATCACTCAGAAACCCATAAAATGCATTTTATCCTAAGTTTAAGTGTGAAAAACATAAAGGGATAAAAAAATGTTTATTTGTCTATCTTTTACACTTTACATAGTGTTAAAACATGTATTTTTCATTCATATCATATATTACCCCTTTATTTCATGTTAATTTCTAACTTATGTATTAGCTCCACTATATACCCCTTAGCCCATATTATATTAATTCCACTTTTTATTTTAATTCCCAACCCAAATTTTAATTATAACTTATAGTTTTAAATTCCGCACATGTCATATATGTCAGACCTACCTACTATATCCCCCGCTAGTCCTAATATTACATTCACCTGCATCCACTTTGTAAAGCTCTAACTTTCTCCATTCATAATAAACCAAGGTTATGTATTAAAACATTATTTTAATACATAATTATCCCGCCGGATTAACAAACCCCAGACCCACTCTGAAATTCCATGCAACTCCACCAGTCAATCATGACCATTCGCATTGACCCTCTAAGATCCGACGATCCTCAGGATATATCGCAAATAAAGTTGCGCGAACATAACATTTCCATTTCCACTTGAAATAGGTGGTTTCACATTTTCCTCTCTCCTCCATGTGGCCTAACCCTATTGGATCACATCTGATTCATTTGAAACCACTTACCACTCAAAATGAGCGTGATAACCACTCATAGTTTATACCCTTTAAGCCTGAAAACCGCCATTTCTTGACTTAACCACCATTTATTGCAGGCATCAATTAACCCTAAATTGCCTAAAAAACCTTGAAAATGCATCATTTATCCATGTCAGTGCTTATTGACTATATCCGCCTTTCGGACTCACATAGAAGAAGCATTTTACACTGTTTTACACCCAGAGGACCTGAAAAAAGCCATTGCAACTGCTGTTAAAACCACATAAATCTCTCAATTTACTTCCAAAGACTTCAAACAACCCTTAGAAAATCTCCGTTGACCCAGAGAAACCCTCCCTGCAGCCAAGGTTTCATTAACAACTGTTTTGTTTTACAGGTTATTGGAAAAAGAATAATTTGGATAAATAACTTAATACTAGTTAAAGGCTTGTTTACTCTAAAAATTCACAAGGAAATGAGTTCGAATTTTTTTCCTAAAAGAAAGAAAATTTAATATAATAGTAGAGAAAAATGAATAAATTTACACAAGTGGTCAGAACTGAGGATGAAAACATTTCCATCAGTAATTCTCTAGGACATATTTTACTCACTCTTACTCTAAAAGGTAAAAGTGAAAAGGTAACAGAGCAGTCAAGGTAAAACAATAAAAGTAAATACAGAGGTAGTAATAGTTAAACAGAGATGAAAATTCTTTCACCAACAACAATGAAGTTTATCCAAAGCGAAAGTAAAAATAGTTAAAAGAACAATAAGGTTAAAAGATGAAAACAGAGCAAGAAGTGACATTTTTGCAGAAATTTCATGTTTAAGTCAATGTTTTACAGAAACTATTGTGACCAATATAAGATGAATTTTTCAAAACTGAAGGAGGTTTATGTTCCTAAGATGTCCAAATACAAAAAAATCTCTCAATTTTCTAACAACCATTATGGGCTTGGAAATATTAAACAATATTTGAAAGCACATTTTACAGAAAATTCCAGTTAAGTCATTATTTTGTAGAGAAGATTGTGGCCAATCAGAAATACATATTACAAAACTGAAGGATTTTTTTGTTCATAACAGACCCATCTACAAAAACCTATCTCAATTTTTGTACAATTATTACAGACTGAGAGATAAATGCACATATGTACAACCTATTTTTTAGACTGTGCAAAGCTCTGTTTTGGATATCTTTTTGCAGAGCCAATTGTGAACAGCTGGAGCAGAATTTTAGGGAAATGAAAGAGGTTTATCTCAAAAACATATGTATCTACAATAAAATATTTCACTTTTTACATATCTATCTTGGATGGAGATATAAAAAGGTATCATTGGACCCCAAGTTTACAGAATTCTGGAGTAGAATGCACAAAGAAAGGAGATAGTTAGTGACTTGGATGCCTCATCATAAACTTAGAGTTGATATAAAATTCGAATTCTCTTATTTGTCACCACTAATCCATAAGTATAGTTCCAAATAGATTCATTATTTTTGAGTGTCCTTTTATTAAGTTCTATTTATGTAAAACAATTTGAGATATTTGTAAACCAATCTTGATATTTTTTCAAGATATTTTAGTTTAAGAATTTGTATAAATACTTCATCCTTTGAAGTATTATTGTGGAATAAATTTCTAGAGATTGCTATAGACTTTTTTGTTGGACTTGAAGGCTTTTGTGTTCGAATTTTGAGTAGCAGACTGGATCAAACCAATTGGCATCATACTTCAGGATTCCTGTGATGGGCTATTTGGAGTGAAGTATTTCCTTACTTGTCATTGTTATCTTTCTTTGCTACATGCATCCATTTATGTTTGTTCTAAATTTGAATTAATAACTAGGAGTATTACTATAGGATTTGTTAAGAGCACCCTGTTTTTAACTGGTCATCATTTCTACTTCCTTTTCCGAATCAAAGGATTCTTAATTTCCCTTTATCCTGATCATACCACTTCATAAGAACAATTTTTCAAGATTACCAAGGGTTATCTATATTGCCCTAAAAACATTTGACCTTTTGGAATTGATCCCAGTTTTGTTTGCTTGACTTTGACTCCTTAGCCCAATGGACAAATAGATCTCCCACTATCCATCCCTTCAAGTGATTATTTCCCACCAAATCAATCAAAACCAAACCAAAATTTCACATTCATAACTAGCCTAATATTTATTAATCAAACAAAGTTAAATCTTAAAGAGAGAGCCCTCTCTGAAGCCTAGGAAGGCTAGATCCTAGAGTTTAAAAGTTGGTCTGTGGTTACCTCGGTGAGTTCTCTCTTGAACTTGGAGAAATTACTGAGTGATAACATGTTGTATGTTGGGTGTAGGTGTATTTGATGTGTTGTACATTGGATGCAGCTGTGTGTGTTGTGTTGCATGATGGGTGTAGGTGTATGTTTTTTATGTTAGGTGTAGGTGCATATATTGTATAGTGTTGTATGTCGTGTGTGGTTGTATGTGTGTGATGCACACTGAATGTATGTGTACGTGGTTGAAGAAATTGCACTGGGTGTTTTTCTGGTGTAGCAACTATTCTGATGTGTGTATGGAAAGGATAAAGGTAGAAGCGAAGGACCAATTGAAGTATAAGTATTAATATTTTATTTTAGTTTTAATTATGCATGAGATCTATCATTATGCTTTATTATGGTTACATGTGATCTATGGTTTAATTATGATGGTTCCATTTTGATATAACCAAATCTGATATGTTTATTCATGATGATTTTATCAAACAACTAGTTTGACTAGTTGTGACAGGATGTAAACATGATTGTAAGCGCACCTTATTGATGGGCCACAGATGAGATATGATGTGAATTTATTTCAATTTATTTTGAATCTAATGACAATGATGTTCTTCGTACAAGAGATCATGGAAAATTCTCGGTTGGGTGATTGGAACTTACTACAAGAATTAGCAGCAACGGTGAAAGGAATTGGAATATAAAAAAAATATGTTGGTAAAGCACTTAAGGAACAAGGCCATTGCGGGACACTAATACCAAATAATGTCCATTGATTTCCATGAGAATGATATGAATGGTATGATGGTTTTGATGTAGGTTTATTCCTTTGTTTTTTTACCTTCTGATACAAGGAAGCCTTGCCAAGGGATGGATCGCCCATGAAAGGGGATGTCGGGGAACTTGGAAGGTGAGTGACTGCAATGGAAGGGGTGACCAGATTGCTCTAGGGAATTTGTAGTAGAGAAGGGAAGGTCGATGATGTATTTATTTTTGTCATTAGCACTCAAATGTACTTAGATGCACATTGGGAGTGTTCCCTAAAACAATGAGTCAGTAAATATTCATTGAGACGATAAGTGGCGTAGTATTTTAGCGTTGGGCATTGGATGAAGAATTTGAATTTGGTATTATATTTTTGATTTCCTGGGAAGGAGGGGAATCCTGGTACTAATTTTTAGGGTGGAGGTGTGAGCCTCTAGATTCCCTTGTTATTGATACAAGCATCGTATCCTTTTACTTTCTGGATTAAAAAATGTGCATATGTTTATATGTGTATATTATTGTAAATACTATATCGACCTGGAGAGTATTGTTACTTGTTTGTTTAGAAAATGTGGTTATTATTGTAAATATCATAATTATTTTTACTAGCATTCACAATTCTCTTCATTTGTCTAGCATGCATAAGAGACAAACTCGCCTTCTTACTATGCGCTCTAAAAATATACTCAATCCAATTCTTGAAAAAATGATACTTATTCTCATGGCGATGAAATATTGCTCTCCTAGCATAAATATATGGGCTACCCACAATAATAATAGAAATATAAAATGGAACAACATCAAGTTCAACTTCATCAAGAAAGTTTTCAGTGATTTCAAATATAGGTATGCACTTCCTCGTCACATGCAAATTTGCATTCTTACATATCCAACCTAAAGGATAAGGTCTTGGATGAGGGACGATTTCTAAATTCAACTTCTTGACTAAGTCTTATGAAATAAGGTTTTCTTTTGAACCACTATCAAATAGGGTGTCAATCTTAGTATGATTTGAAATAACTCTAACATGGAAAATTTTAGTTCTTGTTTCATCATCATGAGTACTATTGAGACAAATTGAAGAACTAGTACTTGAAATTTCCTTACCTTTCAAACCCATTGCTATGATATTTGTTTCATCTTTGGAATAAGAACCTAAATCATGTGCTATTGTAGCAGTTGCCTTATCCTTCTCCTTGTTTGTAAGCTTGTTGGGTCTCATCTCTGGATGAATTTTCCAGCAATGATCTTCATCATGTCCATCTTTGGAAAAATGTTTGCACGTGAATTTTTCCTTCTCCATCTTGATGGATGCATTATTCTTACCTTTACCCTTGAACTTACCCTTTCATTTCTCTTCAAACTCAAAGGTATCCTCACTTGTCTCATCTGAAACATGTTTCCCTCTTCCCTCTAGATGTGCGGCCTGTAGACATACTTCATTTAAATTTGAAGGATTAAACATGAGAATAGTATTCCTTAGGTAACTATGCAAACCTCCAATGTACATTAGCAAAGTTTCTTGATATGTTAAATATACACCCAAAATTAGTGCTCTTCTCCTAAATTCTTGAGTATAGCTTAGCTTACTTTTTCCTTTACCTTGCCTAAATTTTTTCCAGTACATTATAGCTTTTTGCATGTATGCTAATGGATAAAATTGTCTCCTTAAGGCAACAACAAAATAATTGTTGATTTGAGGCTTCTGCGACTTGTGCTGTGTCTAGAATATTCCGGATTTATCACATCCATTTTTGTTAAAATCGATGTTTCGAACCAATCCTCCGTGGTTCATCATTAGGATAGATGATGAACCATAGAGGATTGGTTTGAAACGTCAATTTTAACAAAAATGGATGCAAAAAAGTAATTCCAAGAGGTTAATACCTTACCATGTTTCTTCATGTCCTCTTCAGTTTTTTCTTCAGACCAACAAGACTCTGCACTTTCCAATCTTAGTGAAGCAAGCTGAATTTTTGTGTCATCATCCTTGATTATTTGTATCCTGAAATACAATTCAATATGACATGCCCAATTTTCTAATCTTTCATAATCTACCTCTCCATCATACATAGGAAAATCGAACTTAATGTCAAGATTTAAAAATGGGTTTTACCATGACCTTTTGGAGATTGTGAAGGTGTTTGTGAATGGCTTGTTGTGGAAGAAGACGATGGTGCAGATGGTGGTGAGGATGGTGGTGAGGAAAATGGTTGTGTCAAAGGTGGTTTACCACCATTCCCATTACCTTTTGGAGACTTGTGTCCCTCTCCTTCTTCTCCTTTTGAAGATTTATCTCCCTTTGGAATATTGGAGCTCTCACCTTGCATCCTTATACTTATCTCCTCATAGAGAACTTTCACCATTATTGTCATATAAAAGAATGCTTTCTTAAAGGCTTTTTCATCCTCTGACATATTTTTAGGCTATCCTTCATGTGACATTCTTTTTGACGCTTCAACTGCAATTTGAGGAAGAATTTGTGGTGGAGATTGTGGCAAACTTGCTATCCTTGTCCTTGAACTAACTTGAGGACTTGCAACCACAAGCTTTCCTTATCCTCTCTTGAGCTTCAACCTTGTAAGAATCACATACACTTTCACACAATAAAATTCTCACAACAATAAGAAAACCTATGCTCTGATACCAAACTTGATTTGTATGAGATATCAATGAAATTGTGCTTGAGGGTTTGTAAATTGCAAGTGATTAAATTGATTTGTTAAGAGCTTTTATGTTAATTTTTAAACACATAAAGCATGTAAATAAAATTTGAAATATACAAAAACAACAGAAAAATGCACCATAATAATAACCAAAACACAACAAATGATGAAGGATTTCACCCCTGGTCGGCTACATCTCCTTGGTCCAGATTCCAATGGCTTGACACTCTTTCATTATGCTGAAAATGGCGATTACATACATTTACAGTGCTCAAATGGCTTCAAAAACTATTCCATCAGCTTCAGAATACATGATAATTATTGTCCATCCTCTTTCTGATCTGAATTTGGTAAAAAATTGAAGAAGTTATGAGCCTCCCTAGTTTTCCTGCTAACCACACCACAATTTCCCCAAAATCCAGACTGGTCCTAAAATTTCACCCTAAATTGCGCTAATGGAGCGATAATTTTCCCGAATTCTGGGAAAAATTTTTGATTCGTTTAAATTCCTAATGTGGCCTTAAATCCAGATTTTTAACCATAATCGGTGGTTTAATTAATTTTTTTTTAATTAAAAACTTTTCGGCGGTAACTGCTGACAGTTAAGGGGTAGTGGTCACATGACATGGTGATGGTTTATGTGGGTTAGGTTGGAGATTAAAACTTCCACCACACCCCCGGTCCCAACGCATGGTCATGTGGTGTTGTTTTGGGGGGTCGGGGCTAAGCCATGACCCCTTACCCCCATACTCGGCATACATACACCTTATATATAGTTTTTGACCACATATTTAATAAGGAACTTCAGTAGTGCATTGGTAATGCTTGGCACTGTTACAAAGGAGGTCACCATGTAGAATCATGTGGAGTGTTGTTTGGACTTAACCCAATTTTTGGTAGCCTCCCGTGATGCCACGTGGCGACCTCTGGGTGGGCCATGTGGAAACATGTGGTTGTCCATCATCACAACCAACCAAATCACGCCAATCAGCAACCAATGAAACTTTGACAAGTGGCAAAGCCTAATAGGCTAAAAAAAGTTACCTTTCGACCAACCAGAAGAGGTCACATGGCAACCTTCCACTGGCCAAAAATACACAGTCACTTATCATTTTTTTGAAAAAATCGCGTGTTTGAGAAAACAAATAGAACACATTTCTGGGAGCATATTGTGTTTGTCTTCCACAAAACAAGTTGCACTGGATTTAGAATGTTGAGATCTGCGCGGTCATTCAGGGTCCACACCATTTTGAAAACTTTCATTTTTGAGCAGGGAAAATTCTAGGGGCTAATATTCGCAGGTGGGCTAATTTTCCATGTTTTTTCCAAAAAAAAATATTTGCCAATTTCCATTTTATTCCAAAAAATATTCGCCCAAATTTTATAATATAAAATAATTTTACCTTAAAACTCGCCAAAAAATTATACATAACAATATCGAATTATTATAAACCTAAATATTTTTATAGAAATATCTCCAAAATTTTATAATTTTTATATTAGAATTTAGTAAGATTCGCCAAGGTTTCTAAACTTTAAAATAAATTTCCATCCTTAAAATTTTCCCTATTTTTGAGAATAATTTTGAGCACCTGATCAGTCAGTTAGTTATGAAGGATAGTAACTTGTCATTATATTCATTGTTGTCATATCCATGATGGTTAATTTCATTTCAGCTAAGATAATGATGTTATATGTATCGTGCTAATTTGGATTGGCATATGAATATGGTTAGGGTTATGACATTCAAGTATGAGTCGACCTAGTTGTGATATTGTGCTGCACTAATCTAGATTGACTATGCATATGTGATTGTTATGCATGAATGAAAATTATTTATGATTTTATGATGTGAACATGTTTTCTAGTTATTGTTATGGACATCGTGACCTCATTTATGTTTGAGTTGATGTGTTGAGAAGTTATATCGTGCTAATCTAGATTGATTTTGTAGACAAGAAAACATCCCCTGAGATACCTTAAGGTATGATTTTGATTATGTTGTCTATCTATTGTTAGAATGTTTGATTAATTGCATGATGTGAGTATGTGTCTATAATATTGCATGATGAAATGATATTGTTTTAAGATGATTGTACTAATACACATGTGCTGAGGAAAATTATATGTTCTTGCGTGTAAGTGGATGCTAGTTGTAGTATTATGACTTGTGACTGTGGGTGGATTATGACATGGATGTGGTTGGATTATGACATGGTTGTGGGTGGATTATGACACATATTTATTTTGGATCGATTATTACCATGAAATCTTGAAGAAGGCTAAGGTTGAGCTTTCCCTTGGAAGCATTGGGAACCCATGGGGTTGAGTCATGGTATTTGTTGCTAGTCTTGTGCTTTTGGTATTCTGTGATTTTTTGCGCTTTATTGCAGCTTTGTTTATGTCTAGTGCATGATTATGCCACTTTTTTGTGGTGTCTTAGTGCTATTGGATATCATCATTTTCTTCTTGTTTGTTCTTTCTCTTTTATTTTATGTTGTGAGAGTCTTGGGAATTCATTTGGGAAAGAGAAATTTAATGGAATTCAGGAAGAGATGGGTGAAACCCAACAAGTGATGTAAAAAATCGAATGGATTCTAGTAGATGGGTAAAGGGAAAATGAAGGCAACAGTATGACAGTCACTTGGATTGGTTGTGTTCATTGGGGTAAATTGATGATTGAAGGATAATCATGAGGAATGTAACTAGGAAAGGAAAAGTGAATGGATTTTAGGCATTCGATGCCTTGGCTAAGCTAGGAAGTGTTGTTCTCAATAGTGTGCATGTTGCGCACAGATAAAGGGATCTCTCTTAACCTATACCTTATGATGTCTGGTAATTATGTTGTGATCGTCATTATGTTGATGTATATATATGTATGTAAATATGTTGTTTTCTAACACGATTGTCAGGGATCATGAATATTTTATGCTAAATTTTATATCTATATATGAATGCATGTATGTTATTTCCTGACATGATTTTTAACAACCATTCTGGTGGAGAAATGATTGCTTATGCGAGTGAATGGCATGAATAGGTTACTGGATATGAGGAATCAAGTGGGAAGAGTAGCCCTAATAGATCTACAAGGTCAACATCATGTGGATATGAACTAATATTCTATGCTTATACTATGCTTATGTTTATGTTATGGACAGATAATACTGAGGGACACATCAGCATAATGGAAGCAGTGTGATTGACAACATGATGGAACACGCATGAATATTGGAAAGACAATAGAAGCAAGGATGTTTGGTAGAGACAATGTGGTATTTGGATGCATGGTACTACTTTTGTACATATTTTGTACATGTTTCACCTGTGATGTTGTGTGCATGGGGTGTTGTGTACATGTTGTTTATGCAATGCTATGTATATATGGTGTTGTGTACATGTTGTTTAGGAAAGGCTGTGAACATATGGCATGGTGTGCATGTTACACATGTGGTGGAATGTACATGTGGCATTGTGTGTATGATTGTGCATGTGGTGTCGTGTACATGTTGTACATTAGGTGTTGTGCTCAGGTGGTGTTGTGTACATGTCATGCATGTGGTAGTGTGTAAATTTTGTGCATATGGTGTTGTTTAAATGTCGTTTTGTGTACATGTTGTGCAGGTGGTGTTGTGTACACATTGTGCAGGTGGTGCAATGTACATGTGGTGATGTGTACATGTTTTTCATGTGGTGTTGTGTACAAGTAGTACTGTGTACATGTTGTACATGTGGCATTGTGTGCATGTCATACATATTGTGTTGTACATATGTGTTATTGTGTGCTTTTTGTACATTTTTTTGTGTATGTATGGTACCGTGTGTATGCATTGCATAGTTGTTGTATTGTAACATGTGTATTCATTGAGTTGTGCTTTGTGTACATATATGTATTATGTTATACGCTTGATGTAGGTGTATGTTTTGTGCCTTTTACCAGATGCAACTGTATGTATTGTCTTGTACGCTGGGTGTAGGTATATGTGTTGTGTTGTACACCAAATGTAGGTGTATGTGTTGTGTTGCACACCGGGTGTAGGTGTATGTGTTGTATGTGAGGTCTAGGTGCATATATTGTATAGTGTTGTATGTCGTGTGTGGTTTTATGTGTGTGATGCACACTATGTGTATGTGAACGTGGTTGAAGAAAAGGCACTGGGCATTTTTCTGGTGTAGCAACTCATATGATGTTTGTATAAAAAGGATAAAGGTATAAGCGAAGGACCGATTGAAGGATAAGTATCAATATTTTATTTCAATTTTAATTATGCATGAGATATTTCATTATGGTTTATGATGGTTACATGTGATCTATGTTTTAATTACGATGGTTTCATTTTGAGCTAACCAGATGTGATATGTTTATTCGTGATGCTTTGATCAAACAACTAGTTGGACATATTGTGACAGGAACTAAACATGATTGCAAGTCTACCTTATTTATGGGACACCAATGAGGTATGATTTGAATTTATTTGAATTTATTTTGAATCTAATGATAATGATGTTCTTCGTATAGGAGAACATGGAAAATTCCCATTTGGGTGATTGGAACTGACTACAAGAATGAGTAGCAGTAGTGAAAAGAATTGGAATGTACAACAATATGTTGGTAAAGCACTTAAGGAGAAGGGCCATTGTGGGACAATAATACCAAATAGTGTCAATTTATTTCCATGAACATGCTATGAATGGTATGATGGCTATGAGGCAGGTATATTCCTTGGTTATTTGACCTTCCGATGCAAGGAAGCCTTGCCAAGGGATGGATCACCCGAGAAAGGGGATGTCGGGGAACTTAGAAGGTGAGTGACTACATAGAACAGGGTGAATGGATTTCCCGAGGGACTGTGTAGAAGAAAAGAGAAAGTCGAGGATGCATTTGTTTTGGTCATTAGCATTTCTAGATGGAATTAGATGCACATTGGGAGTGTGCCCTGAAACAATGAGTCAATAACTGCTCACTGAGAGGATAAGTGGTGCAGGATTTTCGCGCTAGACATTGGATGAAGAATTTTACTTTGGCAGTAGATTATGGAATTCCTTGGAAGCAGGTGAATCCTAGCACTAATTTTTATGGTGGATGTGTGAGCCTATGGATTCCCTTGTTGTTGATACAAGCATCGTATCCTTTTATTTTCTGGATGAGAAAATGTGCATATGTTTATATGTGTATATTATTGTAAATACTATATCGACCTAGATTTATAAAGCTACAAGAGAGTATGGTTACTTGTTTGTTGAAAAAATGTGGTTATTATTGTAACAATTGTAATGAGTTGTGTTATAAAGCTCTAGTAAGCAATATGTTTGTTATGTTTTCAGCGGGATCCCATTGTAAATACTGCAACGAGTTGTGTTATCAATCTCCATGGGTAGTATGTTTTGGTTTCAATAGTTTTTCTAGTTGTAAGTGTCATTGAACATCGAGGATGATGTTCCCCCAAAGGTGAGGGTTCTGTAACAACCCTGGTTAAAAGTCCATGTAAAAAAAATAATACAATGTTCATGGGAGACGTATTCCAAGCTGGACTTTGGGAAAAACATCCTAGTGTGCATGTTCATTTGGTTTTTTATGGCTAAGGAAATTGGCAAAAGAAATGACAAAGACTTTGGAAAGGAAAAATGGAATTTTTGGTAACTTATTTATGAAAATAATGGAAATTAGGAGAAAAGAAAGGTGAAAGGTCACAAGTTGCATGTGAGGAGGAAAATTAAGGAAAATAATGGAAAATTGAAGAAATTAGAGGCCTCATTAATAAAAATGCTTTTAAGGATCCATTGGTAGTTTTTTTCAATTCAACCTTTTGTCAGTTTAGTTTTGGAGATCTCGATCTCTCTACAATCTCTCTCTCAAACTCTTGGATAGTTAGATAATTCTTGGGGAAATATAACATTGGATCAAGAAAAGAAATGTAAGAGAAAATAAGGAAAAGGGAAGCAAAGATCAAACAAGGAAGAGTAGAATTTAGTGGCTACAAAGAGATTACTATTGGGTATGTGTTATATTATTTCCATGAAAAGTCGCACGCAGGGACCCTATTTTTGGACCCTATTTTATGTGGGCGGACCCGCCTATGGTTTTGTGCATGGCTTTGCAGATGGTTTTGGGGCATGATGGTTTTTGGCCCCTCATATTTTGTAGATCCGGTCAAGGGAACTACGCCAATCTTCTAATCTAGGGTTAATGGATTGGGGTTTATGAATTCTTTGGCATGTATATCTATATCTATATATATATATATATATATATATATATATATATATATATATATATATGTATATGTATATGTATATGTATATGTATATGTATATGTATATGTATATGTATATGTATATGTGTGTGTGTGTGTGTGTGTGTGTGTGTGTGTGTGTGTGTGTGTGTGTGTGTGTGTGTACGTGTTGTAACACTGAAAGGAATATAATGAAAAATCAAGCTGGTAGTCCCGATTTGAGATCGAGGGGAAAAATATCTGTGTATATCCATTGTATGTTTTATGCTCTCGCTGTTGTTTATTTTCTATTTTTTAAGAATTCGTTTGCAGATAATTTCTATATAGAGTTAAAACCTAAATTTGTTATTAGAGTTGTTTCGGCTTTAAGGGGACACCTTTGCTACTCAGGGATTTTTTTCTCGGGCCTATGGTAGACGTTCTTTAAGGAGAGATCTGGGGGATCGATTATTGCGGTGAAAGAAGAAGGCAAGAAGTGGAAATATAGAGATTAATAAATTTAATGGTCAGAGTTTTGAGTTGTGGAAGCTCGAGATGGAGGATCTGTTGGTGGATAAAGATTAATGGATCGCGGTAGATCCGGGTACTAAACCAACAACACTGTCAGATGAAGACTGGGTGAAGTTGGATCAGAAGGCAAAGAGAACGATACAGTTGTGTATCTCTGATTCGATATTGTTGAATGTATCTGGGGAATCTATGGCAAAGACTTTATGGGTCAAGTTAGGGACTTTGTACCAATCTAAGTCTTTGGTGAATAAATTGTTCCTACAGAAAAATTTGTATAACCTGAGGATGAAGGATGGAGACTCGGTGAAAGAGCATATGAACGAATTCAATATTGTGGTAAGTCAGTTGTCATATATTGATATTAAAATCTCAGATGAAGATAAGTGCATCAGTTTGTTGTGTTCTCTACTAGATTCGTGGGATAGTCTAGTTATTGCAATAGGTAGCAATACAACTACCTTGAATTTTGATGAAATTATCTTAGTCTTGTTGTCGGAGGAAATGGGACGAAGAAATATGGAGGGCCAGAATGGAGATGCCTTATCTATATGAGGAAGGTCTCAGAACAGAAATAAAAATAATTTTTCGAGTGGGAGATCTAAATCTCCAAGAAAACCTGTAAAGGTGTGCTGGAAATGCGAAAAGAAAGGGAACTTCAAAAAGGACTACAGATCTAAATCTCCTGAGAAAGGAAAGGGATCTGATGATGCTCCTTCTGTAGAGGCAAAAACCACCTCAGATGAATGTGGGGATGTGTATTTGGATTCTTCTTCAAATACACATGTAGATCATGAGGCATGGTTGATTGACTCAGGTGCATCCTTTCAATTCACTCCACATAGGGAGTGGTTCTGTGAGTATGAGAAGTATGATGGTGGTGATGTCTTCTGAGGGGATGATAAGAAGGAAAGAATCATCAGACGTGAAAAATTCAAGCTAAAGCTACAAGGTGGAAGTATTAGAATACTTCATGGTGTTCTGCATATTCCTTCCTTGGCCAGAAATATGATTTCTGTAACAGTCGAGATGTGGTTTTTAGAGAGGTGAAATATGTTGTTAAACATGAAGTCCTACCAAAGGAACCTGGGAAGATAGAGTTTGAGCTAAAGGAGGATGAATAAGATTCTACAATATAACAAGATTCAGAAGAGGAAGAGCCAAAAACTCCAGCTGTGAGAAGATCAGTTCGGGAAAGAAGGCAACCAGAAATGTATAGTCCATCTGCTTTTTGTTAAAATTTTTCTTTAACTATCACTAACGATGATCCCAAAACTGTCAGGGAGGCAGCGGATTCAGAGGATGGATAACTCTGGAAGGAGACCATGGTTGAAGAAATGTCATCCTTGCACAAAACTGAGGCATGGGATCTAGTAGATTTTCCGGCTGGAAGGAATCCCATCGAGAGAAAATGGGTGTTTAAGAAGAAGATGAATGTAGAAGGCAAGGTGGAGAAATAAAAAGCTCAGTTGGTAGCAAAAGGTTATTCCCAGGTGCTAGGAATTGATTTTGGTGATATTTTTCTCTTGCTGCCAAGGTTAATTCTATTATATTCCTTTTATCTGTTGCTTCTGCATTTGATTTTGAGGTAGAACATATGGATGCGAAGACAACATTTCTTCATGGGGATCTGGAAGAGGAGACCTACATGAAGCAACTTGAAGGCTTTATGGTGAAGGGTAAGAAAGAACTTGTATGCAGGTTAAAAAAGTCTATGTATGGGTTAAAATAGTCACCAAGGATGTGGTATTAGAAATTTGATACCTATATAAGGGGACTTGGCTTCACCAGAAGAAAAGAGGATCAATGTGTGTATTTTAAATTAATTGGTGACCGTGTTATTTATTTGGTATTATATGTGGATGATATGTTGCTGGTTGGAAATGACAAATAAATTATCAAGGATTTGAACACCCAATTGTTCTCCAAATTCGACATGAAGGATCTAGGTTCTTCAAACTATATTTTGAGCATGGAAATTAAGAGAGATCAGGAAAAGAGGAAGCTCTGGTTAAACCAGAGGATGTATGTCGAGAAAATATTGTAGAGGTTAAATATGTAGGATAGTAAATCGATGAAGGTTTTTATTCCTGTAGGTGTAAAAACTATCTGCTAAACAGTGTCCCAAGACACAAGAAGAAGAGGAGGATAAGTCTCGTGTTCCATATGCAAGTGTAGTGGGTAGCCTGATGTATGCAATGGTATGTACTAGACAAGAAATTTCACATGCAATGGTAGTATTGAGCGGGTTTATGTCAAAACCAAGGAAGGAGCATTGGACAACAATGAAGCAGGGTTTCAGATATTTGTGTGGCACTAGTGATTATGGTTTGTGTTACAAGGGAATACCAGGATTGGAGAGATTATTGGACATTCGAGGTTTTGTTGATGGAAAATGGGCTGGAGATCTGGACCAAATAAGATCTACAAGTGGGTATGTGTTTAGCCTATTTGGAGGTGCATTCAGTTGGATGAGTAAAAGACAGTCTGTAGTGGCTCTTTCAACTACAGAGGCAAAATACATGACAACCACTCATGCAAGCAATGAAGCAGTTTGGTTGTAGAGTTTGTGTTCAAATATGGGGTTAGTGAAGCGAGCTATAAGGATAGATTGTAATAGCCAAAGTGAAATTTTGTTGGCTAAGAACCATGCTTATCATTCAAAGACAAAGCACATTGATGTTCAATATCACTTTGTGAGAGATATGGTTGAGGATAAAAAGGTGTTGCTGGTAAAGGTGGACACTTTCAACAATGTTACAGATGCATTGACGAAGTCTATGAGCACTCATAAGTTCTCTTGGTGTAGAGAAACAATGGCCGTTGCGAGGCTGGACTAATGACTAAGCTCTCCTGTGGCACCCTACGGAAAAAAAAAACAAGTGGGAGAATGTTTGGCATGTGTTATATACTTTCCATGAATAGTGGCATGCGTAGGGGGGTCACAGGGGGGGCGATAGCTGACCCTAATCATTGTGTCGGGCGCAGGGGGGGTTACAGGGGGGCGGTAGCCCACCTATCCAGGGGTTTGCATGGGGCGGGTAGCCCCCTGCATGGGGTGTAGGGCAGTGGCCCAGGAATTTTTTTTTGGACCCTATTTTAGGTGGGCGAACCTGCCTATGGCTTTGTGCATGGGTTTGCACGTCATTTTAGGGCATGATGGTTTTCAACCCCTAGTATTTTGTAGATCCGGTCAAGGGAACTACGATTATCTTCTAATCTAGGGTTAATAGATTGGGGTTTATGAATGCTTTAGCATGTATATATACGTGTTGTAACACTAAAAAGGAATATAATGAAAAATCAAGCTGGTAGTCCCAATTTTGGATCCAGGGGAAAAATCTCTGTGTATATCTACGATTTTATGTTTTATGCTCTCACTATTGTTTATTTTCTGTTTTTAAGAATTAGTCTGCAGACAATTTCTATATAGGGTTAAAACCTACACATATAACATTCAGTCATTGATTGATTCATTAATCATAGACAAAAAATAATTCATCTTGAAAATTTTATGATCAAAATATGTTTTCAAAATATGGTACATGATGTTTCTAATGATATTACTAGTACAATCATTCCTTTTTCTATTTTTTTATTTTTGATAGCTTGGTCGTGTACTCATGACATTGTCGAGGTTGCCGCAAGAGGGGTGGATCATCAGCTGTAATAATAAAGAAATGTTAAATTGAAATTTTTTGTTATTATTCATTAATAAAAATAACATTAGAGTTTTCTTCACCTCGTGCACTAGTTGACACTTTTGAAATGGTTACCTTGTGATCCTCTTCTTGCTGCCTTGTAGTGGTGTATGTAGGTTTTTGTGTGAACTATGCCAAAAAATTATATATAAGAAAGAAAATGTATTTTCGATTAGACATTGTAAAAGTTAAAAAACAAAAATTCATACTTGAACTTATGACATAAAAAAATCACTTTAAAATTTGGTTATTACCTGATATCTCAGAAGATGTTGGTTGAACATGTTGATCCTCTCTTTAATCTCAGGACTTTTATTTCTAATTCCAATAAATTGATCAAGTTCTTCATTCGTTCTAACCACACGCTTATTGATTGTTACTCTTGGGTCAAGAGACATGTAAAAATCATCATCACCAAACCAATCCGGATCATTAAGCACTTCCTTAGCGACATCTATGGGATGCTATGAGGATGGTGCCTTCCCCTTATAACCCTGTTTATCAAATAAGTGTAATTTATAATTTTATTCCACCGTCCTTAGCTATAAATATTAAAAGATTCGAATCTAATGACAATTTTTTAGACAGATGAAAAATTTTAGATCAATAAAAAATTCCAATTTAATGAGTTATCTTAGTTGGATTGAGCATCAATTGGTTGAGAACCATAATGAGGTGATTATACAATGGGATATAATATTTTTTTTAATTTAATTGGCTTGGATTAGTTCTAGATTAGGAGGCCTATTTAGTAGTACTAAGTGATTCAATGGTATATTTCAATGAGAAGCATGTCTTTTTTTATCGTGATATTTTAAAATATATAGTTGAGTTAATTATCACATGAACTGAAACCATTATTTAATTGAAAGGGGCACATGAATATGAAAAATTTAATCATTGAAACTTAGAGGATTAAACCCTTAACTATTCGTTTGGAAGGTTGATTGAGGCATCAAAACTAAGGGAGTAGTTTAGGGAGAAGAGAAGAAAGGTATTATTCAAGTAAATGAAGGCATACACTCTTTTATTAACAATAATGTTATAAGTATTGTAACACATAAGGTTGCATGAGTAAATGCTCTATATCATGAGCATGACCAAAAGAAAAAGGATCCCATCCTTTGGAAAGATGCATGAAGGCATGGTTCACATATTGACTGGATGAAATCAAAATAATATGTCCTCATATGGAATATGAGGTGGTTTAAAAAATGAATGAACTATCATTAGAGGTTCCTAGGAACAATATGTGAAGAAAATGAATTCAACTATAGTTAGAAGAAGAGAAGATAAGTAGTCAACATCTGATGATTTAAAAGAATTGGGTAGGATATCTCCATGAGGAATGGTATGAATACCTTGATAAAAGAAGAATACCCTTGAAATTTAATGTCTTAGAGATGTGAATGTGCACGTTGTTGATAGTGCAAGAAGTAGATTTCGTGATGAAAGGGCATCAGAAAATGTAAATTTGATTTGATGTTCATTTTTATTTTTGAATAAAATCTGGCTGGTTTGATAAAGGGCTACTGAAAGAGAGTTGTATATGTAACCTAAAACCATGAATGGATGGAAGATACTGAAAGTAACATGTCTTGCAAAAGGTAGCTAGAAAAGACATCAATTGAAGGACTTACTCACTAATGTTTTGTTGAGAAATTTCTCAACTTGATAAAGAGAAATTTCCTTTCCCACCATGATAGAAATATTATTCCCATGAGATTTGACGAGCCTTTTCCTATACCAATGACTATTGTGGCTTGGTTTTGGAATATATAATGAAACCATTTTTTCTTGGGTTTAGCATCCATTTGTGTGCTCTAAGGTTGTGACAAGGTCAAAGTCAAGGTCAGATGTAAAGTCCCATGAATGGCTCTTGAATTGATGTAAAATAAATATTTTAAATGTAAAAATGATATCTATAAGCTACCAAGTGATGGGTTGGCCATCCCATAAATTCGTCCCCACAAGAGGCCCTAGTACCTCACCAAAATACTATATAAAGGAGAGGTATTTGACCTCATTAGATATAGATAAGAATTTCACTCTTCAATAAGTCTGAGAAAAATTTAGAGTGAGAAAGAAGAGAAGGATATAGAGGAAAGGAATAAAATTATGTTTGTTTGACTTGGGCATTAATTCTTTCTTTTGTAATATCGCATACACGGGAAGGAAATTATCTCCATTCATATTTAAAGCCAAACAAGAGCAACATATTGAGTTAAATAAAGAAGAATTATTGTTAGGGTGGTTGGCCTATCACTTGGTGAGTTGTCTTGATCAAAGGTCTTGGAAGTATTCCTTGAATTACTAAAAAAAGAGAAGTTATGTGTTTTCCCCTAGGCAGGGGTTTTTCCCTCGAATGGAGCCTATTTTTGGTGTTCTTGTTTGCATTATGATTTTATTTATTGGCATTGTCTTGATGATAAACACATAATAATAATAATGATAATGGACTGACACCGCATGATTATAACATTTTGTGTAATTATATAGAAAGAACAATAAAAATACAACATAAATAAAAGGAACATAAAAAGACAAGTATTCACATATAGAGACACTTGTTAAAATTTCGCACTAACCATATAAACACTAAAACCGCTGACACATCTAAACTGTTATTATTGTAATGTCATCAAATCTGTCATGCCAATATTGTCACTAGGGTTTTAGGTTTCATAAATGTTAACCTAGATACTTTTGCTACATGGTGCCATACTACCATGTTGCATATTGAAATACAATGAATAAATCAAACATGATGTGTTACTACTCTGTTGCACACATGTGTAGTGTCATGCAAATACTGAACTGCAATGTGCAAATCATGACATGCTAATATCATATCAATATAATACACTGTATAATTGAACAAAGTTGTATTAAATCAAACATGGTGACATACTACTGTGTTGCACACATGTGCAGTTTCATGCCAATACTGAACTACAATGTAGAAATCACACCATGCTAATAACATATCAATATAATAGAATATATTGTTGAATGATGTTGTATTATGTTACAATGAGATCATCATACATATAGAGCTTTATATATATATATATATATATACGATGCCTCATGCCAATTATACCATGCAATAAGGTTACATAATTAAAAATCAAGCTGGTAGTCCTGATTTGAGATTCAGGGGAAAAATATCTTTGTATATCTGTTTTATGTTTTATGCTCTCGCTATTGCTTATTTTCTATTTTTTAAGAATTCGTTTGCAGATAATTTCTGTACAACGTTAAAGCATACAATTATTTGGAGATATCGAATTTCATGTGTGATTTCCTTTATAGATTTGGCATGCATGGTACATGCATGTGTGTATTTGTTTCTTTTTTTTTCATTGACATGGGATTTTCTAGGTGTGACAATGTTCTTCAGCCTTACCTTTCCATTTTTGGATATCCATGGTGTGGCGGGTTCACTTGTATTTGGTTGAGTTGTATTTCCGGATGGTTTCGAAACTAAGTGAGGTGGTCTCTGAAAGAAAGAAACGAGGCCTATGAATCCCTTAACCGAAGAATATATGATTGCAGTAAAGTTGTACCTCTGAAGGCCTAGGAATCCTCGATCGGTGAATGGCAGGATATACAGTAAAGCATTTAGGTGTGTTCCCTCGATCAAGGATAGGAATAATTAACCGGGGTATGTCAAGATATATGGTAAATCTTGGAGGGTGGAGTCTCGATTAGGCCAAGGATTCCTCGATCGGTGAATGGCGGGATATACATTCAAGCTTAAGAACTAGGAGGCAGGAAAATTCCTCACGGTATAGGCGGAGAAATCTAGACGCATCCATGCTTGTATAGGGCCTAGTGATCCAATGGGGATTATGGTAAAAATTGAGGAAATAATTTGTTATATAACAAAAAATGTTTGAAACGAAATGGAATTTCTCCCTCCCATGTATCATAGCACAAACTCTATCTAAATACCTATAAAATTACTGCAAAATATGGTAGACCATATGATACATTGTGGGCTCTACATTAAGGAATCAACATAAAACAAAAGAGGGCAACTAATGTGCTTCCCATCACTAGTATAGTGTGCAATGGTACTTACTAATAGTGAGAGGAATCTAACCTCCTATGCACCAAAAAACTAAATCCATAACTACCCACTAGAAACCTAAAAGTATGTTGTACACACTACATGATCCCCAAAATATCTCTGGGAGTAGACATGCTAACTCTCTACCACAACACCATGGGGCACATCAGCGAACTAGGGAAAATCCCGCTCTCTCCTGGATAGGCGAATGATAAAATATATGTCCTCCTCAAAGGACCTATACCACATGTTGGGACTGACACAAAAATTTTGTTGGTGGACATCCCACTGACGAATCAACTGTTCCAACAAGCCAGAGTGAACATTTAGGGATGTATGCTCCTCATAGTTCTTAAGGAGGCCTACATTCCTCATGAGCACTCGGGTTGTTGTGGTAATAGGGTGAGGGTATAAATATCTCTCCCTCTCTCATGCCTCCCATGGACGAACCCTGTTTTATTGGTTCACCATTTTCTACCACTCATGTTGTTGCTCCCTCTATTGATGTATCTACTACATGATTGACATATAAAATACATCAATCTCATACATAAAACACAATTTTTTGTTTATTTAATGAAAAACATAAATGCACTAACATTGGTTCACCACGAAACATGAAATCATTGGCTACTGTATGTACATCCAGATGATGCATCACTTTTGGTTCACATACATACAAACACATTACTTATTTTTATTTTCAATGTGGTGTGTTGAGACAACATTATGCATTACTGTGTATGTATGACCTTTTCACACTGAAATGTGACGTTCAATTTTTTGAACTTACAGAGCTATATTTTTTTAATACTATGTGGGTTGTGCATTTGGTAAACATACATGCACTAGGAGTAAATTTTTCCATATGCATCGACATAAAAATTATAGTTTTTCTTGGTGTGTTTTAATTTATAGGGTGCACCAGAAAATAGTACATGACTTTAACGCACCGGAAAGTTTTTACAGGGTGCATCGAAAAACAACGCATGAATTTAACGCACTGTAGTGTTTTCAATGGTACGAGCCAAAACTGTCAAATGCACCACACAGGGAAAAAAATTCAAAAAGAATGAATTTTTGGACCTAATTTGCAATTCTAATCCACTCGAAAATTAATTAGAGAGAAGCATATACATTACCTACATACAAACATTTTAGTTATTTTATTTTCAATGCGGTGTGTTGAGACAAAAATGTGCACCCGATGCGTACATATAACATTTTAGCACTGAAACAAGACATTCAGGTTATCGAACACACTGAGCTATAGTTTTTTAACTTTATGTGTGCGGTGCGTTTTGTAAATATAAAAGAACCAACGTAAAAATTAAATATTTTCACGGTGTGTTTTAATGTACCAAACACATTAACAACACTGCATTGTGTTAAGGTCATGCACCGGACTTCGGTGCACCCTGTGTATTTAAAGGGTGCATCGTTACCAGTGCGAGCATAACTTGTTGAACGTGCCATGAAAGTTTTTGTTTCCAAAAACAATGGATTTTTGGACCTAGTTTACAATTCTAATCTACTAGAAAATTAAATTAGAGAGAAACATATACATTACCTAGAAATTTTCTCATCGGGGAGGAATAGTTGACACGTAAATGAAAAAAAAAATTTCACCGCCATTTGAGAAAAAAAAAAAAAAACACATTAAGCATGGGTCAAAATGATTGTGAGCAAGAGAAGCACTTACAACAGGGTGTTATCACTCTATAATTTCTCAAGGCTAAAGAAATAAATCACCGAGGTAACCACAAACCTACTTTGGAGTTTAGTATATGGCCCTCCTAAACTCAGAGAGGGATCTCTCTATATGATTTAGATTTATTTGAAATAGATATTAGGCTAGTTAATAAGTAAAGAGTTGGTTTTTGAATTAGCATGGTTGGAAATGCAGAGGGAGGCCATTGGGCAATGGAGTCAGAAAAGGATTGGGTGATTAATTTCCAGAAGTATCAAGTTTAAGTGAAACAGGGCAAGGTAGACATTACTACTGGGTCCTTTAGATTTGTATGAGATGTAATAAAAGAACAAGGGAGACTTAATTAAAACCAGGGAGAATTTAAAAATCCCCTAATATGGATATAAGAATAGAGTTTCAATCGAAACTAGGGAGCAATGAAGAATTCCCTAATCTGGATATCAGAAGAAAACATGTAAATTACTAACAGTTAAAGGCAAAGTGTATGATCTCAACAAATTCTGCAGTAATACCCCTGTTAGACAATTCAGAATTAAGAAAACAATAAGATGGAAACGAAGGAAAGAACATATACAGTAAGGAAAACTTCACCAATGGATATGGCACATGAATCCTAAAACATCTGCTCTTTTATTAGTGCAAATAGTCACTTAAACTTAGTGAAATTCATCACACTGAATGGTGAGGTTCCTGGTTACAAATCCCAACCAACACCCATAATACTTCAAATGATGAAGTATATATAGAGAAATATTACAAACTGATTACAATTCACACTATCTAAACATACAGTGTATTATTATCTAAAATTTGAAAAATAAACTCTAACAGAGACTAGATAATAGTCTTGATAGAGTGGACTAATATTCTAGCATTGTTTTGGAGGAAACCATTGCTGAGTATGCATATTGGTAAGGCTTTGTTGTCAGAAATGCTTTTCTATCTCCTTATTTCACTGTATTATATTTATGACTGTTTATTGGCTTTTCATCATTTTATTATTGTCATAATATATTTTGGAAAAAATATAAATATCCTTTTCCAAAATATTCGATTAAATTCATGAATGAAATTTATAATAAAAAATTTCAACATAAAAACCATCCTGTATTTCAAATGTGTGTAGTTTTCCCTTTCACCTTTTCTCTGTAATTCCACCTGTTAATTCGTTTAATCCCTATAAAAACCTGTGGATAAATTGTCAAACCATGTGTTTTTTTTAGAAACCATGGGTTGTTTTCTCTTCTCATCATTTTACAAAACCAAGTGTAGTTTTGTAAATCCATGGTTAGTAAAATATTTCATTTTGAATTTTTTTATCCCTGAAAATCAAAAATATATTTCTTCTTTGTGAAAACTTATTTACCTATTTTTCCTCATATATGTAAAACTAGCTTACATGAAACTCTGTACATGAACCTATGTCTACAAATACTTCATCCAATTTTCTCTTGAAATTTACTTGCATTCACCTGTAGCTGTAAAATCAATTCACCCACTTAGCCTTCCATTTCTTATGAATCACGTTTTACTTCATCTCTTTCCATCCATATAATTTTTATTTCATAGTATTAATAAATTTCATTCCCGCCACATTTATAAGATTTGAAACCAAAAAAATGAATGGTTTTCACACGAGGGACAAGTAGTATGTGGTATTTGGAGGGGGGTACGAGAGCACGTGAAAATGATAGTTGGTAAAACCCGATAATAATAAACTTCCCATTTCGCAACCCCCCTTGGTTAAATTTTGGATGATCTGGGGGTGCGAAACATAATTTTAACCATTCATTTATTTCTAGGAATCTTGAGCCAAATAAAATGAAGGGGGTTTAATTCTTAGTGCAGGGTGGGCCATAGGTTGACTTTGTAGGGGGAAGAGGTAGTATAGGTTTGCGGGGAGAAATTTATATAAAGTAAAAAAATTATTTTAATAAGTTTTTGCAAATATAAAGAAACTCATGGAATTTTGGGGAGAAATTAATATAAATTCCAATACTTTATGTTAATAGGGTTTTGTCAAGTAAGGGGTAAAAAAGGGATTTAATTAGTATAAACTTTTGGATAGATTATGCTTAGGATAGAATATTTCTCTGCTCTGCTTCTTTATTAAATATTTGGAGTTCTTAATTCGAGATACACATAATGATGCTTTTAGCCAGGTTTGTACCTACCCATTTCTTTTAATATCTAATATGGGAATCATTTGCATAAATGCAATGGATGCACAATATTACATGGTAAAATCATAGCCAATTCAAAATTATGATTCCCTATAATTATAGGACACTAACAACGACTTCACTTGGGGATGGCATATCCTTGTGAGATGTCAATAACATCGTCAACTAGTGGCCTGATCCATTGGGCCGATCCCAAGCCTGCACATGCTTTGTTATATAATCTTCGTGACTAAAAATATCAAACTGAAATCACAACCTTTTCTGCAAACTGAAATATGACACATGTTGAACTGAAATATGATTTGAAACTAAGAAAAAGGTACTACAACCCTTAAACCAAACTAATATATAATAAAGACCTTAGGGCCTTCTCCTTAGCTTTAAATCTTAATGAATTATGTCAACACTTGCTGAAAACTAGAAACTGAGACTGAAATAAACTTGCTGCTGAAAACAAAATCCAATAAAATTGAAATTCTACCTACTTACTCTAATAAGGTGTACAACTGTTGATTAGGTAAAATGAAGCAACCAATGCAACCATTCAAGCATTATATACATTGATGGATTTTGTTGCATTCACTTGCTTGTGATCAAAACTGAAGTTCTACAACCCAATAGAAACTTGTCAACAAATATAAATTTGATAAGGAAATATTTAATTTGATTTGTTGACTCCACAAACTATACAAAAGGATCTTCCAAGGCATATGCGCTAATGTTCAACTAATCCAAGCAATTGTACATATGTTCTGGATGGACTCCATGCCATGAAACTAGACTATCATTTTTACCTTTATTTCCCTGCCAAATTAACCTATGATTGTCCTAAGATAATCCCAATTTTTTAGATAAGTTTTGTGATGATATTTCTACTGATGGAAATGTTTGTCAAATGAGACTTTTATTATCTTGATCCTAAAGCTTATAGTTAATTAATGGAGAAATATTTTGATTGCATTCATCATCCAACACATCAGCTATTGGATCATGAAAAACTTGGAAGGATTGTTGCAACCTATTACTTATGGGTTTCAATGGGACTTCATAGATTTCTACAGGCTTCTCATCCTTTGCTATAGAGATATTATTATAAAATTCCTTTACAAATTGAAATGCTTCAAAACATAGTGGTATATAAATTTCCTGTGCCATTTGATCAGGTATTTCAATGGAATTTGATAACTGTAATTGTGAAACTGAAGAATCCTAATCAAGAGTTTCATTGCCTTCTTTGTTGTCAATAACAATACCTAAAGACTGCTGATTTTTTATTGCATTAAAGTTGTCTCTGATGAACTGAAATGAAGCAAAACAAAGAAGAAAAGGTCCTTCACTTATATCCAAATTTTCTGCACTTTCTTCTTCACTCCCATAGCTGATATGTATTAGATGATCACTATATTCGAGCTGCTGAAACTAAATTTTCTCATCCCACAAACTAGCTACTGATTGCTCTGTAAAGTTAGCTTGAATTTGGAGAACATAATTATCATCATACTGATCATACTTAGGAAAATCATCAAAAGAAGGAATGTCGTCAAACATACACATTAAATCAGTAGATTGCTCCTCCTCATATTGATCTATAAATCCATTTTCTGATCTATGGTAGTTGGGATTAGCATTAAATTTTTTATGACAAACGACCTCTTCTTTTTCTGCAATAAGTGGGTCATGGTGATCTTGAACGAAAAATCCACCATTCATGGTGATTCTTTGTATCATTTCCTCTATTTTACTTACCAAAATGTCGAGTTTTACCTCTGAAGATGTCAGGTGCTCTACAATTTTGTTCTTATCTTCTTCGACTTTAAACTTTTCCCTTCTAATTTGTAGATTAACTTATACATCTACTTCAATGTTTTGTATATGTTCAAGTGTTGCTGAATTTCTTTCTCTTAGCTGAAACTCTATTTCTGGATCATAGGCCTTTGGATAATGCAAGAGAGTTGAATCAGGAGGAGGTCTGATACTCGCTGGCATTGAATAATAAACTTGATTAAATTTGGCAGAAAATCGTTGTATTGTCTCATTTGGTTGTCTTTTAAACTGATTATATTATTCAATGATCATAAAAAGGTTGACTTTGATTATCCATCTATCAAGGAAAAACTTGAAAAATTGTTGGAAATTTGAGATGCTTGCCATAGGCAGGCTCTTGAACCAACTCTTTACTTTACTTTGCAAAGAAAGAGAAAAATTTATGATACTAACATCATCTTCATCAATTTCAAATAGGTCCATATAATTCTCAAAACCTTGAAATGTTTTTCAGCAGTGATGTTACCATTTTCTCCATCAAACATGGGGAGATATTTGTAATAGTTATCAGGGAAATCATGGAGTATAGGAGGTAAGATGAGTGGCTTATATCTATTAGGAGCTTTAAAATGTATAGGAATATGTATAGGAATTGTAATATTAGTATTAATTGCTTGAGGCTTATCAATCAGAAGATGATCATCATAAGTTTTAGAAGAAAGCTGCTCAAAGGGACCCGGAGAACTTACATTTACAATCTTCAAAGGAAAGTAATTAAATACTAGTCTAAGATCTTTTCTAAAATAAAATATACATTGAAAGACCTTCTTGATGAGAAAGAACATGATGTCTTGGATTATAATCCAAGTTAGAAACTTGATCTTCCCATGCTGTTATTTCTGGTTCATTCCTCTAGTGGAGTCTTGGATTTGATTTTGAAATTGATTTGGAGTCGTCAGGTGGATGATTTTAGCCTTTTTGTGTCTGATCACTATCCACTATCATAGATTAAATCTGATCCTTGTATAATATTTCCGAAGAAGATGCTCTTCCCCAGTATGGTCGCCACTATGTTATCACTCTGTAATTTCTCAAGGCTAAAGAAAGAAATCACTAAGGTAACCACAAACCTACTTTGGAGTTCAGGATATAGCCCTCCTAAACTGAGAGAGGGCTCTCTCTATATGATTTAGCTTTATTTGAAATAGATATTAGGCTAGTTAATAAGTACAAAGTTGGTTTTTGAATTGGTTTGGTTGGAAATGCAGAGGAAGGCCATTGGGCGATGGAGTCAAAAAACACTTGGGTGATGAATTTGTAGAAGTATCAAGTTTAAGTGAAATAGGGAAAGGTATAAATTACTACTGAATCTTTTAGATTTGGATGAGATGTAATAAAAGAAGAAGGTAGACTCAATCGAAACTAGGGAGAATTTAAGAATTCCCTAATCTGGATATGAGAATAGAGGTTCAATCGAAACTAGGGAGCAATGAAGAATTCCCTAATCTAGATATCAGAAGAAAACATGTAAATTACTAACAGTTAAAGTCAGAGTGTATGATCTCAATAAATTCTACAGTAATACTCCTGTTAGAAAATTCAGAATTAAGAAAACAATAAGATGGAAATAAAGGAAAGCACATATATAATGAGGAAAAATTCACCAATGGATATGGCACATGAATCCTGAAACAACTGTTCTTTTATTAATGAAAATAGTCACTTAAAAGTAGTGACCTGCCTCACATTGAATGGTGAGGTTCTTGGTTACAAATCCCAACCAACACCCATAATAATTCGAATGATGAAGTATATATAGAGAAATATTACAAACTGATTACAATTCACACTGTCTCAACAGACAATGTATTATTAGCTAAAATTTGAAAAATAAAATGTAACAGAGACCAGATAATAGGCTTGACAGAGTGGACTGATATCCTAGCACTGTTTTGGAGGAAACAGTTGCTAAGTAGGCCTATTAGTAAGGCTTTGCTATCAGAAATGCTTTGGTGTCTCCTTATTTCACTATATTTTGTTTATGACTGTTTATTGGCTTTTCATCACTTTATTATTGTCATAATATATTTCGGAAAAAATATAAATATCCTTTTCCAAAATATTCGATTAAATTCATGAATGAAATTTATAATCAAAAATTTCAACATAAAAACCATCATGTATTTCAAATTGTAGTTTCCCCTTTCACCTTTTCTTTGTAATTCCACCTGTTAATTCCTTTAATCCCTGTAAAAACATGTGGATAAATTTACAAACCATGTGTTGTTTTTTTAGAAACCATGGGTTGTTTTCTCTTCTCATCTTTTTACAAAACCAATTGTAGTTTTGTAAATCCATGGTTAGTAAAATATTTCATTTTGAATTTTTTATCCCTGTAAATCAAAAATATCTTTCTTCTCTGTGAAAACTTATTTACCTATTTTTCCTCATATATGTGAAACTTGCTTACGGGAAGCTTTGTACATGAACCTATGTCTGCAAACTCTTCATCGATTTTTCTCTTGAAATTTACTTGCATCGGTGAATTCCGTTATGTTTCACCAATAACTTTAAAATCAATTCACCCAGTTATCCTTCCATTTATTATGAATCTCGTTAAATACTTCATCTCTTACCATCCATATAATTTTTATTTCATAGTATTAAGAAATTTCATTCACGCCACATTTATAAGATTAAAACCAAAACATTTAATGATTTGGAGGGGGTGCGAGAGCACATGAAAATGTTAGTTGGTTAAACTTGGTAATAATAAATTGCCCATTTTGCAACCCCCCTCGGTTAAATGTTGGATGAGCAGGTGGTGTGAAACATAATTTTAACCATTCATTTATTTCTACGAATCTCAAGTCAAATAAAATGAAGGGTGTTTAATTCTTAGTGCAGGGTGGGCCATATGTCGAATTTTCAGGGGAAGAGGTAGTATAGGTTTGTGGGGAGAAATTAATATAAAGTATAAAATTTATATTAATCAGCTTTTTGCAAATATAACGAAATTCATGGAATTTTGGGGAGAAATTAATATAAAGTCCAAAACTTTATATTAATATGGTTTTGTGAAGTAAGAGGTAAAAAATGGATTTAATTAGTATAAACTTTTGGATACTTTGTACTTAGATATAATATTTCTATGCTCTCCTTCTTTATTAAATCTTTGGAGTTCTTAATTCGAGATAAACATAACTAGCAATTGCACCACATGTTGCAAAAGAAACGCCATGAAAGGCAATTTTTGCTTCCATGGAAGCAGGTCATGGAGGTTTCAAAGATATTGATGATAAGAGTTATCAACTAGATAATTTTGTTATAGATATTTAAATAGGCAATTGTGGGTGAAAACATATATATAAACCAACATAATATGTTCACATATATAAAAAAATTGTTATATATTAAGAAATACTACTCATGAATAATAAAACAGTTGTAACATAAATAATATATATAAAAAAACCATGTCTTTTTGGAATAATAAAATAGTTGTAACAAAAATAATAAAGAACAATAAAAACTATGTATATTTGGATGTATGAAAATTTAGATACATTTTATTAAGTAAAATTTTAAAAGAATAATGGTTATAAACCATTAAAAATAATTTTATTAAGTAGTTAGTTTAGATATATATTATTTAAGAGAGGGATCAATTATATTTTCACTCTAAAAGAGGTTTGCATATGAAGACATTCGATCCATCTTGGCTCTTCAAATAAACTATATTCCACATGAATACTATGGGTCAACACCATGGGCTATTTTTATAGTTTATTATTATTTTATTTTATTATTTTTGTTTTTTATTGTATTTTGACCTAGTTAAAATGTTCATTACATTAGGTCAATCTTTTTAGTTAATTTACTTTTATTTTTGTTTTTGTGTAATTTGACATAGTCAAAATTCTCTTTTCACTCTAAAAGAGGTTTGCATAAAGACATTTGATCCATCTTGGCTCTTGGTAGATCCAAAGTCAAGATTGATCTAGGCCATCTTATTCCACATGAATACCATGGGTTGTTTATATAGTTTATTATTATTTTATTTTATTATTTTTATAATATAAAACTATTTACTTGTGGATCTAATGGCCTAAAACATTTCCATCGTCTAACATTTGATCTAATGGCTCAAACATTGACACATTGGTAGCTAGGTAAGTTGTTTTCAAATAAGAACGCCTTACGACGTAATGATGCTTTTAGCCAGGTTTGTACCTACCCATTGCTTTTCATTTCTAATATGGGAATCATTTGCAGAAATGAAAAGCATGCACAATATTACATGGTAAAATCATAGCCAATTCAAAATTATGATTCCCTATAATTATAGGACCCTAACACAGGGTTCTTGAGTGAGGAAAGAGTAGCATGGCTGCTTAAGAGATCTACAACATTGAAAATTGTAAAAATTAAATTTACGACCGATAATTTTTTTCTATTTAACCCATTTATGGTGTATTGAGTAGTATACACACCAATGCGCTTTCTGTATTTAGTGCATTGTTTTTTTTAATTATAAAAAAATAAATCTGCCACAATGCACCATATATTATTCGGCACCGGCGCATATATGTATAGTAATGCACCAGTGTGCTAATGTATTAGAGACACACTGTTAAAAAACATTTGCCCACCCAACTCTGCTAATGATCTCTGCTATAAACTGAGTTTTGAGCTATTTTTATAAGGGCTTCCATAAAAATTGTCGCTATAGGGTCTTTTCCTTGTAGTGTAAGGAC
The DNA here is from genome assembly GCA_034641835.2 of Pinus albicaulis. Lineage (NCBI taxonomy): Eukaryota > Viridiplantae > Streptophyta > Pinopsida > Pinales > Pinaceae > Pinus > Pinus albicaulis. Next base: position 780,652,779 of record CM076574.1, on the reverse strand, counting down.
ATTTAAATACACCCTACATGAATCGTAAAATGCATTGCACCATGATACATGTTATGAACATAATTATAATTAATAACATAGATACTTGTAAATTATTTTTTATAAATACTCTAATAAACAAGATTAATTAATGCAATAACATAATTATAATACATTAATACATATTATAATAAATTAATGCATAGTCTAACTAATATATGAAATGAGCCTTTTCTGAGTGTACTAGAAAATTTTCAAATCTAGTAAAATTTTAATAATAATAAGTTCAAGTTGTTTAATATGCAAAGTTTGAGTGCCTTAAGGGTATTTTTTTTGTGCTAAATTCATTCATGCATTTAAAAGTGCATTTTAAACAATGTAAAATTACAATCTTGGTGGAAATTGTATTGATGGATTCTGAACAAAAAAAATTCATTTTGTCTAATTAGATTGTGCTATAAATTAATATATGTAATACATTAATAATATTATTATTAATATATTGATAAATGATATTAATTTATATATAAATATATTTTTTTATCATCAATACCCTAAAAAACTATTACCTTCTAATTGTTATAAACATATTTAAATTCTTAAATAATAAAAATTGAATGTTCAAAGTTTTTCACGATATTGATTTTGCTTATATATTCAAAAATACATTTCAAATTAAAAAATATATAAATTTCATTAAAAATATATATTGCATTATTAAAACATAAACAATTAAATTTTGCCATAACTATAACATGAGTATTGACTATTAGATCATTATTCAAAGTTCAAACAAAACCAAGTTTATATATATTTACGACCGAGAATAAGAATAATGTCCAAGTATGCCCATCATAAACATAAAATTGACATGTGTCTAATAAATAAAAAAATAAAATATTTTTCTCCAAACAAATAATGTATACCTAATAAAAAATTCTAAATAACCATAAAAATAATATTAGGTTAAATAAAAATCTAAACCCATATAAATAAAAACACGTATAAATAAAAAAACTGATTTACACAATAATTACAATTACTTACTGAGTTGGTTCTGCTTGGATTTGATTTCTTTGGGTTCGTGATAGCTCCATAATAATATAAATAAAAAATTAAAATTCCATTTACAAAACAATTACTATGAAAAATAATGCAAAGTGAAAACTATAATTGTAAAGAAGAAACACAAAAAGATATAATTATGTATTTATATAATGGAGATGATTTGTTTTAATTTTAATTTTAATATAATCAATATTTAGTAAAATGAAAAGTGGACTCTGTTCAAACAAAATGATAAATTTATAAGGATACACACTATAAATAATCTTAAAACAATCTTTAGATTTTTTTATATCCTCTTGAAGTATGGGGTTGATAAGCCACATAGGCTTGTTTGTGGTCATGTGCAAGTGATTGATATGATCGAGTTGGAAATCGTAGAAGGTGTTGATGAGGCTCGCAACACTAGATATTTAACAACACTAGATATTTAACAACATGTTCTTTTTCATGAATTTTATGGTAAGTTTTTAGTGGAATCATAAATTTAAATTGTAATTTTAAATTTAAACTATGATTTTTGTACAATAGAATTATATCAAATGTTTTTTCAAGATACCATATCTATTTATATATTTAAAAATCACATTTTAAATAATAAAATAATTACGATACAAAAAAAAATTAATTAAATTTTAACACATCTTCAAAAAATTAGAATAGTTATACAACATTTTTCTAAAGCACATAAAGTCATATTAAGGTAGATAAATGTCTTTCAGATTAATCACATCATTAGGATTTGGTGGATGTTTCAAACCATTTTATGTGGTTCATCCTCAAGACAAGGTGAAGAAGGAAACCGATCTCATTGAATAAATAGTAAGGATGCGCCATTGCTCAATGATAGTTGTTAAAATTAGCCGTTATTTGATATGGCTAGTTAATAATATTAAAATAAAAAGTTTTTAAGTTTTTAAGAAATATTCTTAAAGAATAATTCAAAATATAATAATTTAATAAAATGAATAAATTATAGTTGTTATAATAAGGGAGCAGGGATAAACAATAATAATAATAGAGGGAAAAATCTTAAGATATTTAAATTTTTAAGAAAAAATATTAAAAAAGGGGGCCAATAAATAATCAAAAATAATAAAAATGAATAATTTAATAAAAAATCAATTATTATATATTTTATATATATATATATATATATATATATATATATATATATATATATATATATATATATATATATATATATATATATATGATAAATAAATATTATAATAAAAAGTTAAGAACCATAAAAAGCTAATATAAAGGATAATGAAAATTAAATTAAATGAAAAAAACAATCAAAGAAAAAGAGAAAAAAGGAAAGCTTAAAGAGAAAAGGGGCGGGAATAAAACAAATATAGAAGAAAGAAAAACAAAAGGCGAAAAGAATCCAACACAAGGGGGAGAAATTACCTAGAGAGGGCCGGAGTCCAACTCTTACTCAATTTCCACCCATCATCTCTATTGAGATTCTTGGGATGCCTCTCATTTTCAATAGCTTCCCTCAGCTTCCTATCATGGAAATGATCCACCTTAGCAATGACTTTGGAATCTTCAATGCAAACATGGTGACACGATTTTTTAGCATGTTCCGCAAGAGCAAAAGTGTGAGTTCGATTGTGCCTAATGTCTACTGCATGCTCATGGATTCTCTGTCTAATGGATCGACCCGTTTCCCCAATATATGGAGTACCACAGGAATAGGGAACCAAATAAACCCCTTTTAATTACTTTGGGTCTATAGGATCTTTGACAGATTTGAGAGAATTCTTGATAGTACAGAGAGGTTTGAACGAAGAGGAGACATTATTTCTCCTAAGGACATGGGAAATCCTATCCGTGGTCCCTTGGATAAAGGGAATGTTAGCCATGGAGATAAGATCTATCCGAGTAGACTTGTCTCTTAATCCTTTAGAGGCTTTTTAAAAGGCCTTAAGACTCCACAACACGCCATTGTTTTCAAGTTAAAAACTCCACAAGGATGTGCTATATTGTATATGCATTTGGGTGTTGGTGTACTGGTTTAACATCGGGTTGTCATCAGAGTATAGCACTGGACTGGGAAAAATGAATTTTACGATCGACATTTTTTTAAATTTGACCCTTTTCCGGTGTATCGAGTAGTAAACGTACCAATGCACTTTCTGTATTTAGTGCATTGTTTTTATTTTTTATTTTCATAAAAAATAAATTTTCCACAATGCACCATATGCTATTAGGCATCAGTGCATATATGTATAGTAATGCACCAGTGTGCTTGTGTATTAGAGACACACTGTTAAAAAACATCCGCCCACCAAACTCTACTAGTAATCTCTGCTATAAACTGATTTTTGAGCTATTTTTATAGGAGCTTCCATAAAAAATGATCACCACATGAGTTTGAAAACCAAAAAAATTATAATAAAAAGTTAAGAGCCATAAAAAAATATTATAAAGCATAATGAAAATTAAATGAAAACAACAACCAAAGAAAAAGAGAACAAGGGAAAGCTTGAAGAGAAAAGGGGTGGGAATAAAACAAAGATAGAAGAAAGAAAAACAAAAGGCGAAAAGAATCCAACACAAGGGGGAGAAATCACCTGGACACGGCAGAATTCCAACTCTTACTCAATTTCCACCCATCATCTCTGTTGAGATTCTTGGGATGCCTCTCAATTTCAATAGCTTCCCTTAGCTTCCTATGATGGAAATGATCCACCTTAGCAATGACTTTGGAATCTTCAATGCAAACATGGTGACACGATTTTTCAGCATGTTCCACAAGAGAAAAAGTGGGAGATCGATTGTGCCTAATGTCTGCCGCATGCTCATTGATTCTTTGTCTAATGGATCAACCCATTTCCCCAATATATGGAGTACCACAGGAACAAGGAAACAAATAAACCCCTTTTAAGTCCTTTGGGTCTATAGGATCCTTGAAAGATCCAAGATAATTCTTGATAGTACAGAGATGTTTGAACAAAGAGGATACATGATTTCTCCTATGGACATGGGCAATCCTATCCTTGGTCCCTTGGATAAAGGGAAGGTTAACCTTGGAGGTAGGATATATCCGATTAGACTTGTCGCTTAATCCTTTAGAGGCTTTTTTGAAAGGCCTTAAGACTTGTCTCTTAATCCTTTAGATGCTTTTTTGAAAGTCCTTAAGACTTATCTCTGCCACAATGCTGGAGCTAGTAGAGGAGCATGAAATAACCTCTAATAGGATATATTGATATTTGTGAGCCTTGTGTAGTTCAACCTAGGGTGGAACAAGGTCTTCACCAACCCTAACAATTGAAAATACTTTCTCAAATAATTTATGAAATTCTTACCCTTTAGAGTGGAAGTATTCTCATGAGAGGAATCCACCTTGCTCTTGGCCTCTGCTAGAATTTGATTGTATTGTTCCCACTGGATCAAAACTCCCAAAAAGTACCAACTTTTTGGCAGTCCTTCGATTCTGACTCTCTCCTCAAAATCAACATTGAAGGTAGCCACATCGTTGAGTACCACATCTAGGCATTGTTAAACATTGGCTCTAGCCTCCTTCTAAGAAATTTTGTAGATATCCATGATAGGAGACACTCTATCCACCACATATATAACCATCAACTCACTGAGTGGCTTCTCATTTACATACTAGATAAACTTATTTGAAATATGGGATTTATTTTCACCTTCTTCCTTAGCAACTAGGACGAAGAACTCAAAATCCTTGATTACAATATTCTGCTCATCCATCAAAGTTATATGATCCTAGTTTCTTTTCATCTCTGCTATGATTTCATCCCAGATAAGTCGTTTTTACTACAGGAGAGACATGTTTCCTTTCAGCTTTCCTTTGAGCTCAGAAATCTCCTTGTTTTCTTCCTGTAGGTTCTTACTAATTAGGTATGCATTGGTCTTGACAATATCAAGTTGTTTTTCTTGCTATGCTAGGTTTCTCTCGATAGTGTCCAAATCCTTCTACACTTTCTTAAACTCGGTGAGGGCTTGGTGAGTTGTTTTGTGGGATTTAGGGGGTTCTCAGGCACCAAAATTGCACAAATGTGAGTGTCTATTCTCTGTTGAAGTTCTTTTTCCTGCTACTTGAGAGCTACTACCTCATTGTTTCTATCTATAAACTTTTTCTCTAGGATCTTTTTCTCTTTCTCCACCCATGCAAGTTCTTTATATTGTACGTGCTCACTCGTTGGCATCTTTCGTGTGTGCCTTAACTCTTATACTTCTGCTTGTGAGCTTTCGAGAAGGACCTCAAAGGAAACATTATCCTTCATATTCACCCCCAAATTTACAATAAACTCCTTGAAGTTTTCGTTCTCCATGTGCAGAGCTATGGAGTTGTCTATCTCTTTCTTTAACCTTGTTTCAACCTTCTCCAATAACTTCTTGGCATTGCTTATGGTCATTGCATTGTGGTTAAGCTCACTTTATAGCATCTCTCATAATTTCTTGTGGAAATTTATTTTATCAAGGAGAGGGACACTTTCCATGTCTAAGGAGACATCCAGGGCTTTGAATTGGGAGCCCGATGGTAGTGATTGTGCTAATGGGTGTTTCAGGGAGAATTTAATTTTATTTATCTCCAAGTCCATAGCAAGCGATTTTTTTTTTTGGTATGGGACGGAGTGGGATGCCATTTGTTGTTGCATTTCTTCAATTTCCTTCTTATCTCTTTCTTCAATTTCCTTTCCAGTAGGCCAACAAGGATCAATTTCAGTTGCACTTCTTGTTGAAATTAAGATGGCTACCTCTGAGGATGATGAGGAACCAAATTGCATTGGGTCATCCAAAGTCACTTAGAAGCTTGGTTGGTCTGGTTTTTTCTCCACCATCCTGGTCTCATTTTCTTATTCTTCTTTCTCGTGAGTTTTTTCCTTTTTGCTGGTGTGTACATCTTCCATATCTACATCCCCTGTCTCATCAAAATTCCTTTCACTACAAGGAAAAGACCCTCTAATAGATGTTTTTGAGGAAACCCTTATAAAAATACCCCAGACATCTGTTTCTAGCGGAGGTTACTAGAGGAGGCTGGTGGGCGGAGGTTTTTGCGGATGTTTATCATCTGGTGCGCTTATCATCATAAACTGCACCGATGTGTTCAACAAGAGAAAGCACCATTGGGCACAAAACATTGGCACACCAGACATCATGCGCTCTATACACACTCGCTCAGTGCATCGTATTAATGTAGCACACCGGTGCTTTACAAATCTTCCACATCGGTGCCTCATAAAAACGTGCGCAAAAACAGAAATCGCTTGGTGTGGTAATAAGAAACCGCACTGGTGCACCCATAAAACCTCGCGCACTGGAACAGGGTTAAATAAAAAAAAAATTATGGCCAAAAAACCGCATTTTTCACTTTTCTTAGTGCTCTAGAGCTCTCAAGCACTGATGAAATTTATCCTTGTCTGAGCCACCCTAACATCGATGCTCCCATTGCACCCATTGCATGCACTGCTATTGTGCATTGCCCACCAATCTCTAGCTTGAATTTTGAAAAATGGTGGGAAATTTTTCTTTTGCAAATTCTACAGCCAATATGCCACCTCGACGGCCAAATGTACAAGTAGTTTTATTTTTTTTCCATAATTAAGCCTTTTAGCAGATTACAATTTCAAATAGCCTTAAAATTAACCATTTAAAAGAAAAGAAAAAAAATTGTCGCACGATGCGCTCGAGTGGTTTGGGTCGCACCGGTATGCGGTGTTGCTTGTAAATTTATAGGCTGCACCGTAACTAGTGCTAACGGTATCCACACTGGTTTCGAGGAGGTACTGATAGGTGCACCGTGTTATTTTAAAAAAAAATTAAAAAGTGCGGTGCGGTCGTTTACCCGGCCGCACCGTTGACCATGTGGAATAGCGGTAACGCAGTGCGTGACTGAAATATACACGCCAGGGCAGGTAATATTGTCAGCGCACCACATTTTGCATTTTGACAGGGTCAACGATGCGGCCTAGTAAATTAGTGCTAACGGTATCTGCACCGGCTCCGGGGAAATACTGAAGTTGCACCGTGTTATTTTTAAATTTTTAAAAATGTGCAGTGCGGTCGGTTACCTGGACACACTGTTGACCAAGTGGAATAGCGGAAACGCGGTGCATTGACTAAAGTATCCACCTTGGGATGGGTATTTTTGTCAGCCCACTACATTCTGCATTTCGACAGGGTCAACGGTGCCTCTTGGTAAAATACCGCACTGTTGACTATGTAATGATGTCAGGAGGTTGGTGCGCTGACCGAAATATATGCCCCGACGCGTATAGTTTAGTCAGTGCACCGCAATCTTGACACTGTACATAGTCAATGGTGCACTGCAAATTTTCAGGAGCACCACCGTCGGTGCGTTGAATATTATCTAGTGCACCGCCGCCAGTGCGCTCCATAAAAATACTCACCGTGACCGGTGCATGACTATTTTTTTTAGCGCACCGATTGTTTTTTTTTTGTTTTTCCAAAAAAAATTATATATGTATATTTATAAATACATGTCTCATTTAATAAAAAAATTGTATTTAATATGTCAATCATTCAGAGACATGAAAGGAGAGAAGAGTGGGAACAACAAAAACAACAGGTGGACCAGTATAACATGGTTCGCCTATGGGAGGCACGAGAGAGGGAGAGAGATGCGTACCCTTGCCCTATTACAGTAGCTACCCAGGGGCTCCTAAGGCAGGTAGGCCTCCTCAAGTTCTATGAGGAGGCTACTTCCCTAAATGGCCATGGTTTGTTTTTGAGACATCTTATCCGTAGGTGGAATGCCCACCGACAGGCTTTCTTGGTTGGTCATAACCAATGGTACACGCCCACTAAGGAGGATATATATTTCATTACAGGGCTATCGAGGAGAGGGGTGGATTTTCCCTCATTCTCATAGGTTCAAGCTAGCTATGTAGCAAGGAGTCAGTTAGTGTACTCCCAAAGATACATTGGAGCAGATGTATTGTCTCCTTCAGAATTTCAGGTCTGTAGAGGTCAGTTACGTATTGGTGCATTTGGTAGTCAGGAGGTGAGGTGCCTCTCACTTCTCATTTCGACCATGTCACACAACACCAGTGACGGACAACACATTAGTTTCTCACTTCTATATTATGTTTATTATTTAGTACAGAAGCCATGACTTGTCAGGTGGTCTACCATTTTTTTGTGGTAGTTCTGTACAGCCTTAGATAGGTGTCGTGCTCATGCACAAGGGAGGGTTAAATTTCCTTTTTATTTAGAGCTTTTTTGATTATTTTTTGAGAGTTTTCCAAAGAAGAGGCGTAATTTTTTTCGGCAGCCTCGTAATCCGATGTTCGAGGCACAGATGCACATGTGGTGGTAGATGATGCCCAAGAGGGGTGAGACTGTGTTTCCAACGAGGATATCGAATGATGCACTGGAGTTGCTAGCCAGTGTTGACGAGCATCCCTTCATTATGGTCCCCTATCCTTATGCAAGTTTGGATTGGCGAGGGTGTGCCAACATCCTCTTCACAGCTGATGAGCCGCCAGATGATAGAGTTAATATTATTGTTTTATTTAAATTTATTCTAACATGTTCTTTAACTTGTTTTTATTAAATTGTGTATTGAAATTGTCTAATTATTGTTGTGTACTTGTATATATTTTGCAGACATTAGGTCTTTTGATGGCGAGGACATGCCAACACCACCACATGATCCAGGTTTGGATCCTGATGGTGATCAGGGCATGCCAGATGCTGAGGATCATCAGGAGGCCAGTGTAGAGAGACCTGCTCATACTGGTGTGGCGGTACCACCTTCTGCTAGGCACGGTCGGCTTGATAATAGATACAGGATGGAGTTGGGGGACCAAATCACTGTAATTATTTTTGAGGTGGGCATCAGGCCTGCTAATACGAGAGACATATATGCCGATGGTAGGCTGTTACATATGTGGAGAGGCATGCCGCATGACATGTACAGCCTAATGTGGCATTTCGTAGGAGCTACAACCTTAGTTACACGGCTGAGGAGGAACATTGCACGTTATATGCGTGGTCGTAACACAGCACGTGATCAACAGTCTGTGATCAGCGACTCATCATATGATGATCGTTCACCTTGCGCCATGCCAGATGAGCAGACTCCACTAGCATTGAGCAGCAATAATCAAGGAGAGCAGGCTAGACCATTGGCCACGTTCAGTCAGTAGCCTGTAGCATCCAACAGTACTCATGATCATGAGCAGGCTGGACCATCAACTGTTGAGGCTACACCATTGAATGAGCATGCCTTTACTAGTATTGCTATTGATCATGTACCACCAGCTGATCCATGACATTTATATTATAGTTGTATATTTTTGACATTATTCAGTTATATATATATATATATATATATATGGTCCACGTATTTTATGTTCATGTTGCAGTTGTACTTAATTTACATGTTGGTGATCATTATGATGTGTATATTGTTAGGTCATGTATGATATGTACTTCATTTAATGTGCAGCGTGCAGATAGATGTGTATGTGATAGCAGTTATTTCACATGGGATATATATTTGATGTTTGTGTTGTGATGATGTTAATATATAATGTTAATTGTGTTTTGTTAGATAATTATGATCACGATGATGTTAGCAATTTTGAATGTGTCTTTTAATCAAATATGATGTGCGTACGATGGTTATGTTGAACATGATATTTATTAATTAATTTAATATTAAATGATTATGATATTGTAAAATTGTAATTGTATATATGTAAAATTCTAAAATTGCAATTGTAACTGTATGTGAAATTGTAAAATTGTAATTGTAATTCTAATTCTAATTGTAATTCTATTTCTAATTTTAATTGTAATTGTATGTAAAATATTTGTAAAATTTTAATTGTATTAATGTGAAATGATTTTATTAAAATTTTTAAATTTGTAAAATTTTAAATAATTGTAAAATAATAAATCTTGAATAATATGAATTATTGTAACATAATAAAGTTTAGAAAATAATGCAAATAAATTCATGTACTTTAGAATTATCATTATTTTGTTACGATCTTAGATACAATGAAAAAACTAATTTATACAGTACGCCATTTTTTTTTAGATCAACATAATTGCAAATTATCAAGTGAAATATTGATTTTAACATTAACACAATGCAAATTACTAATTAATTCAAAATACATATTATAATGTTTCGAAAAAACCATCTTAAAAGGTATAAATATTGATGAAATAACACATGTACCATATCACTCTCGGTTCTCATGATCACCCTCATTATCTTCTAGCTCGCATGGCATGATAACACTATTGTTCTCAAAAATATTTTTTGATCTAGGGTCATGTGTCAATACGAACCACCAATCCCTATCCAACACATCTGGGTAAAAAAAACACCTGGTTGCAGTGTTTGGGGAAAGCATAGGGCTCCTTAGCTTCATCCCACATATTTCTAGATTTGATACATATTAGGCTACTATCACAATCTTCCTTTACATTATTCCGATCAAAGGCATCCCACCACTTGCACCTAAAAATAACACATTGGAAAGAAGAGAAATCCACTTCAATGATCTCTTGTATCTTTCCGACGTAACCTAACGTCCCTCGTATTAGGTTTTGATCATGGTGGCTAGATTGACTAGATTGATCGAACTCGACTTCCAATCCACAGTCTTGTGTGATGTTTCCAGCATCGAAATTTTCTGTGCAAAAATGGTGTCCATATGCCCACATAGATGGGAACAAATGCACCTATTATAAAAAAGTTAAAAAAATCATAGTGTCACATGTCTTATAATAACCCAACAGTTAAAATATCAAATATAGATGTCTTATAAGTTTCAAATTTACATATAAATTTAAAAAATTATTTCCGATTTGTTGCACCCAATCCATACGTTTAGCACATCCTCTTCAGCACGTGAGTAATGACCAATTGCAACGTATTTATCTCTGACTTGGTCAGCAACTCAACTGTTGGGGCATATTTTGGCATATTTTCTTTTAAATGATCGGGATAAGGCACACTTATACCATTCAACCATCTGAATTCTTTCTTGTCACTATCCCATTTCATCCTCTTTTGTTCATACAATGCGACCCACGGTTGTGTCACTTTAGAATTGTAAAGAACGAATTTATTGATTGCTTCAATTTCTCCATTCGTTGATGAAATAAAATTGACATTATATAGTACTTAGATATCAAAATATACATTATATCAAAGTTCAACATGAATATTAACTTTGTGTAAATTTGAAAAAGTATAATTCGTTTAATCTTTATCAAGCGCCTTTTTCCACTCGTTTGGAGCAACTCCCCTTCTCTTTTTTCTTCATCCCTTTCATCATCCCAAATCACCACACCTAGTCTGTTGTCAATCTACTTGATGTACTCATTGGCATAATATAAAGACTCATACGATATTTACCCCTCTGCCATAGACCCCTCGGGTTTTTCCCTTTGTCGAACAAAACCTTTCAATTTCTTCATGTACCTCTCTAATAAGAACATCCAATGACAAGAAACCACCCCAACTAATTCAACCTCATCTACTAGGCCGATTAGAAGATGAACCTGTAAGTCCATGAAACTCATCGACAGTTTCTTCTCAAACATACAAACAATCTCAAATATCTCTTGATGCCATCATGGAATGCTAGCCACATGAATCTCCTTTAATGTGATCCAATGTACAAATGCAAATAATTTAGATATGGCACATCCTAGGTCTTGAGGGAATTTATTTTTCACACAACCATGCATGAACAAAGGATAATGGCATTGCAAAGTTATAAACACGTGCAATAATATACAAAATTAGTTATGTTTTATGATCCCCACATGGGATAAAATTTATTAATATATAACAAATAATAAAATCATGCTTTTGACATTATACGTACTCTTAGAATATTCAAATGGTCATGTGATTTCAACCCCGAAAAATGGTCATCCATGGTGAAGCAGTGTCGTAGTGAACACCCGTATGAAGTTGGCACCCTCACACCCATTATAACTTCCTTTGCCAAAGAAATATCATATTTTTTTAAAATTCATGGGACATCACCTTCTTTGAAAAACCATGAATTAGAGGGACCAACGCCTGCCTCTGATCCTATACTTTCTAATCATCTTGGCCAATGCTTCTTTTTAGTTTTTGAAGAAATAAGATATTTCCTAATAGCCAATGTGTCACCTTGTTTCGATGATATGTGCCTCCATAAATAATATGAAACATTTTTAAATATATACATGGGATCTAATAAGTGGGTAATCTTAAGATGCTCCCAATATGGGAGGTTATAAAAGATAGATTTCATTTTCATCCCAATGGGAAATTTCTCAATATAGGTGTCGAAGAATTATGGATCATCGAACATAGGCTCCCCATTTTAATCAAACATTTCTATGAACTCCTTCTCCTTCTCTCTCTCATATGCTCTAAGTCATTCAGCTGGTGTCGTTATTGGAGGCCTTTGGGTTCTCTCTCATTTACCATTGAAAGCAGATGCTGCTCTTCTATACGGGTGTTCTTCTAGGAGGAATACCCTGGAGAAATCATACACTGGATTTTGTAGGTCCCTGGACCATCTAGCTTTCAGAGAAGGTACACAAAATTTACATCCAAAATACCCTTTTGTTACAAGACCTGCGAGATTATTGTATACAATTAATATGCATAGCACGTTAAAGAATATCATGAAGATTAGAACAAATATTAAAAAAAATTAAATAAATAATATGTGAAAGAATATTGTTACATATATAAACAAATCAATAAATTAAACATGTAATTTACCAGAGCAAACTCCTAAGCCTGGATAATCATGTGTTGTGTAAGCACATATGCCATACAATGTAAAACTCCTCTCTGTTGTGATGGGTCTTGATACATTGTATCCATTTATCCCATTACATAATTCCTTCAATTCATCTACCAGTGGTTGTAAGTAGACATCCATAATCTTCACTTGTCTTCTACCAGGGACTATGAGAGCGAACATAAGATGTTCATTCTTCATGGACAACCATGTGGGGATATTATTATTGATCACTACTATAGGCCAAACAGAATATTTAGTGTTTTGGAGGGAATATGGGTTGACGCCATCCATGGCTATGCTGAGTCGTAGACTTCATACTTCATCCTTGAATTTTTCTGGCCATGTATCCTCTATATGCTTCATGGCTATTGAATCAGTTGGGATTCGCATAACTCCCAACTTACTTCTGTGTGAGGCATGTCATCCCTGCACCATAGCTAACTCTTGGAAATGAAAGAGCCTTTGAATCCTTGGGATTATAGGTATGTGCCTCAATATCTTAAAAGGAGGACCAGTACATGATTTACCCTTCTTTTTTTATTTATCATACCTGTCATGCCCACATTTCGGACACATCTCTTTGTCTTCATATTCTCCTCTATACAGAATACAATAATTTGGACATGCATGATATGATATGTACTCAACACCTAACATTTTAAACAATTTTTGTGCCTCTTCACAGCTACCGGGCAAGACATTATCACTCGGAAGAACCTTATCTTTGAATAACATGTAGTTGGAAATCATGGAAAAATATATTAATAAATGTACATTAATGTCGATATAATTATTTACGTTCATAAAATTTACCATTTGTAATGTTCATTGCAGTGTACTAATTATATTTCAAATTTATATAAGGGAGTACTTTATGGTAACTTACCTCAAAATTTCCAAGAAACATGCATTCGACAAGCCAAACTTAACTTTTCTTTCAAGTTGTACAGTAACATCGCTATCCCCAACTAGGTAGAATTTGACTAACTGCCAGCTCCAAAGAGAGGGGTGGTGGAAGCAAATTTAAGGCTTTCGAAAAAGGTGTCAGCGATATGAGCATCATCCCCTAGCTGATCATTGTTTTGGAATGCATCTGACAACATTGTCTTAATGGCAGTCTTATCCCTTAAGTAATCATCCACACTAACCTCTATTTGATTGCCTCCATTGCCAGCTTGTGAAGAACTACTATTGTTGTAGTCATTCCTAATTGGTGAATCTGGACATAGCGGGAATTGAATCAGTGGTTGATTCAACCATTCTTGGTATCGTTCCTCTCTGATTTTTTCTCTTAATTTAGTCTTCTCTCTATTTGACATTATCATGGGGTGCAACGAAAGATGGTAGGTAGGTCGCTTATCATCACTAGAATCCTAACAATTTAAAAAAAAATATTTGAACATGATTGGTACAAAATATATGGTATCAATTAGTGACCACGTTGACAATATTGCATGATTATAAATTGGTTTGACATTGAAATAATTACACTAATAAATATACCAAACAATTATAATTATTACCATCATTGTCCAGGGATTGTGGCTAGAAGATGCAATATTGTTACAATTGGCAGGGTGAAGTGGTTGTCCATTTTCATCTACCAAATGCGCCTTGCGGCATGCAGCTCCTGACAAGAGCTTCCAACATTTTGGAGCTGTTTGAACCTGCAAATTTGTATACATTATAAATCTAATTAATTTTTGCATGATTGACATGGATAAAAAACATAAATTCAATTAGATAATGAAAATATAAATAAAATATGAAGTAAATATTACGTATCGAGATGTATAGGGAGAACTTTGTGATGGACTTTGAGAAATATTATGGAACAAGTTAGATTTTAAAGAATTGTCCATTCAATATAATTATGATATTTTCTCCCTACATTTGAGCAAAATCAACAATAAATTTTGGTGCACACACCTAAAAGTAATTTCGGTGCCTTAAAAATTGTCTTCTTGTTATCGGTGCTAATGTATAGATCATCGCACTGATGCATTTTTGTTACTGCGCACCGGTGTCATTTTATAAACAGACGCACCGATGTGGTGCTATTAAGTGGCACACCGGTGACGAATAACCGCAAATAAAAAAAGTGCAACTCTATTTTCTTTAAGTGAAAAAAATGCAGTAAATTGAAAAATGGGCAGCAAAATATTTTCGAAAATCTAATTTTATAAAACATTTCTTTAAATACTGAACAATTTTTTTTATTTCACTATCTTTGTAAAAAATTTCAGCCAGAGATTTGCAGGAGACAGACCTAGAGCAAATAGAGCACGAGAGCACTGTGGAGTAGGGAATCGTTTGAACAGAAGTATTCAGACAATCAGAATTCCAAACCTCTAGTGATTCAAACTCTATAGCATAGAATTTCAAATGATCTCGTGATTAAAGTTTATTGTTTTTATTACTTTTTATGCAGTTTTTTTAATGCAGTAAGAAAAAAAATTCAATTTCTTTTTCATTTTTCAGAAACAAAATAAATAAATAAATCCATTTTTAGAAACAAACCGTACATTATTTTTGTTTATGTCCTTTTTTCTCCCTCTTTTTGTGATTTCGGAATTAGGTCTTTTCAATTTAGATTTATAGGGTTTATATTGCTGAATATAGGCTTAAGACATCCAACCCACGGGATGACTTGCATAATCGGATCCCAATCCATGTCGGCCCTTGCATGAATTTAAAAAAAAAACATATTTTTTTTTCATCGGTGCGCCCGGCGTAACCTAGCGCACTGGTGCGTTGTATTATCCCAGCGCACCGCGAAAGTACTATGATAAAAATTTTAAAAACAAAAGATTTTTTTATCTCTGCGCCATATGTATAACATGGCACTGGTGCATTATTTCATTATGGAACACCGCGAATGTGTTGTTTCACACAATATATATATATATATATATATATATATATATATATATATATATATATATCCATTTTAGAAACAAACCCTACATTCTTTTTGTTTCTGCCCTTTCTTCTCCATCTTTCTGTGATTTCAGAATTAAGGCTTTTCAATTTATATTTATAGGGTTTGTATTACTGAATATAGGCTTAAGACATCCAACCCACAAGACTACTTGCATATTCGGATCCCAATCCATGTCACCCTTGCGTGAATTTAGAAAAAAAAAAAACATATTTTTTTTTCATCGGTGCACCCGGCATAACCTAGTGCATCGGTGCGCTATATTATCTTAGTGCAGCGCGCAAGTACTGTGATAAAAAATTAAGAAACAAAATAATTTTTTTATCAGTGTGCCATATGTAAAATATGGCACCGGTGCGCTATTTCATTATGACACACCGCGAATGTGTTGTTTCACAAAAAAAAAAAAAATCCATTTTAGAAACAAACCCTACATTCTTTTTGTTTCTACCCTTTCTTCTCCCTCTTTCTGTGATTTCAGAATTAGGGCTTTTCAATTTAGATTTATAGGGTTTGTATTGCTAAATATAGGCCTAAGACATCCAACCTGCGTGACAACTTGCATAGTCGGATCCTAATCCATGTCATCCCTTGCGTGAATTAAAAAAAACAGATTTTTTTTTCATCAGTGCACCTGGCTTAACCTAGTGCATTGGTGCGTTGTATTATCCCAGCACACCGCAAAAGTGTTGTGATAAAAAATTTATAAAAAAAATAATAATTATCAGTGCGCCATATGTAATATATGGCACCGGTGCACTATTTCATTATGGGACACCACGAATGTGCTGTTTCACACAAAATAAAAATAAAAAAATCCATTTTAGAAACAAACCCTACATTCTTTTTGTTTCTTCTCTTTCTTCTCCTTTCTATGATTTCAGAATTAGGGCTTTTAATTTTAGATTTATAGGGTTTGTGTTGCTAAATATAGGCCTAAGACATCCAACCCATGGGACAACTTGCATAGTCAGATCCCAATCCATGTCGGCCCTTGCGTGAATTTTAGAACATATTATTTTTTTCTTCAGTGCACCCGACGTAACCTAGTGCATCGGTGTGTTGTATTTTCCAAGTGCACCGTGAAATTACTATGATAAAAAATTAAAAAACAAATTTTTTTTTTTTATTAGTGCGCCATATGTAAAATATGGCACCAGTTTATGCTACAAAAACTAACACTTGACGATTTTTATTCTTTTCCCTGTGTTAATCGGTGCGGTGGTTAACATGTAACACACAAGTGCTCCTTTTTGACATAGAGCACCGTACGGTCTATTATATAGTTTGTGCGGTGCGTTTATAATACCTCCATGCACCAACGTTGGTGCGTACAGAATGAATGGTGCACTGGTTTCTTGAGATTTTTTTTTTTACCTGAAAAGTTAACAATTTATTTATAAATATATTAATGAATGATATGGTACAGGTTCACATTGATAAAGAAATGACTGATAAGAGATCAAGTAACAAAAATACTGATAACACATCAAGAAAAGCAAAAAATGCAAGTTCTTTGTAAATTCTTTACAAAAAATATTATTTTTGAACTATATGTATGTTTAACTAATATGTATTGTTTACTGTGTATAATGCAGAGCCACAAAATGATGAAGCTTGATAAGTTTATTTCTGATCTAGGACCAGAAGAGCGTAAAAGATTGATGGAAAAATTGCAAAAGGATGAATCAGGTGAATGAAAAAATACTATTGATCCAATACGAGTTTCTTTTTTTAATTTTCATTAATAATATACTTAAAATTATTAGTTAACATGTGTCAAACAATCTATTAATTCACATTTGTTTAATGTTTTACAGGGACCAACAAGTCATAAAAGGAATGTTGTTCTAAGAACAGAAAAAAATAGAACATGCAAATGAAAATGAATTTCTCCTTAGCTCATCTGAAGTGGTGCTGGAGGTTAACGAAGGGGGGGGGGGGATTTTACAAAAGTTTGAGGGATCTAGTGGAACGAATGTATAGACATTCTTTCCACTTACAATACAAAAACCAATCCAATTATTCCAAGAACCAATTTTTATCTAAACTATAGGAAGAGTTTCCAAAGAATTGGTCAATGAAACATGTCAGACTTTTAATAGCAAAAAAGTATAATAAAAAAAAGAAGGAATGAAAAAGTATTATTCCTTTAAATGCTTGTCTAGAATTATTTATAAATATCACTTTTGTTATATTTAATTTTCATATATAAATATAAAAATTAAATATTTTATTGGCATGTTACATTTTCAGGAAGATTATGAACATCTCAAAAGATGAACGAGCTGATATCATAAATATGCCAGTAGGAATGTCCAAAAAGGTGTACAAGGAGATGGTCAAAGAAATGGAAAAAATTGCATCGCAGGAGGATCCATCACAACAACAACATGCTTCAAATGTAATATGTAATCATTGAATTTTTCGATCATTAGGTACAATAAATAAACAATTTCGCATTAAATATTAATTTTCAAGTATTTTCTTGTAGAAAAGAAAAGAAAATGTAACCCATTCAGCACATAAAACAGGACGACAAGGAAGAAAAGGTTGATATCTAAGTTTGTGAGTAATTATTTCTTCCTTATAACAACTGAACTAGATTTAATTTTTTTATTTTTTAAGTTGTTTTACAAAAATCATCATTGAATATCTTAAAACAAGTGCTAACATACAAAGAAGAACCATCAGACGAATTGATTGAAATTGGGTTAAATATGGATTTTGAGTATATGTTGGCATATCATAAATTAATTGTGGAATTTGTAAGCATCTATTGATCTTGTTTTACTTAGCTCCGTCTATAATTAATAGAACAAAAAAATCTTTCATATTAAATATATGATTTATTATGGGGTATAAAACTTGCAGGAAACAAAGTATGGAACTGCACCATCAGATGAAATCTTGAAAGATGGCATGTTACATGGTTTTGAAAGAATGTGTATACTTTCTGAGTCAATTGTTGCAATGGTGCGTCATTTCTTTTTTATTTACATTGATGTATATTATTTAATATTGCAATTTTCATTATTCTTACCAATGTATATACGCTCATTATAGTTTATTTTTATGTTTGTAGATGGAAGGTGGGGAAGAAGAAACAATCAACACTGTGAACAAAACATTCCTGAAAATAATCCAAGTCATGGAAGTAGCTCTAGCAGTGGCATCAGTTCAAGCGAAGAATAATGATCACTAAGTTTGGATATCAAAGCAAGGCGTTGTATTTTTTGAAATATTATCCTGTGAAATCAGACATTTTGTTTAATGTAATGGACATAGTGTCCCAATTCAAAGACAAAGGGATACCAATAACTGTCCCATTTTGTATGACAAAGACTGTCTTATTCATATATATATAATAAAATATTTTTTAATTTATTCTATTGCGTTCACCATTGTTGCTGTGAAATGTAACACCACTGATTAAATTTATGGATGATTAAATATTATAATGAAGAGATGTGAAATTTGATGATATGATATAACAAATTAATCCAAACATCACATTCAAATGCACTAATAAAAATTTAATTCATATGAATTCTGTTATAAGATATATATGTGTCGACTTTTGATGAATAATGAATTTTAAAAAATCACAATAATTATGATATGATATAACAAATTAATCCAAACATCACATTCAAATGCATTAATACAAATTTAATTAATATGAATAATGTTTTAATATGTGTCAACTTTTGATGAATAATGAATTTTAAAGAATCACAATAATTTCACTGTCATGGATCGATGTTTCTAAAAAATACAAAATGAAAATCATTGTGTGTCAGTTATTATACACCGGTGCGTTTATGTGACACTATGCACCAGTGCATTTGTACGACCTATGGGCACCGCACAAATACCGATACCAATTATAAATCTCAGTGCATTTGTGTGATACTACGCACCGGTGCGTTTATGTGGCTCTACACACCAGTGCATTTGTATGACCTATGGGCATTGCACAAGTACCGATGCCAATTATAAATCTCAGTGAATTTGTGTGATACTGTGCACCAGTGCATTTCTATAAGTCTACACACCGGTGAGTTGAGACGACCTATGGGCACTGCACAAATCCCAAGACCAATTAGAATGGCATCGTGTGTTGTATCACCAATATTGCGCCTGGTGTGGTTTTATACCTTGACGACCCAGTGGATGCTCCTTCAACCAGCCTGGGCCACCTTCTAGATGTATGCACTAGTGCGTTGAAGCCCGAGTAGCGCACCGATGAAAAAAACATCCGTAATAACCTCCGACTGCCCATTTTTTTTAGGTGTGTTGAATTTTTGTTAAAAGTTTTGCCAAAACCTCCATAACCATAAACGGATGTTGTAGAAAATGTTTTTTTGACAATTTTGGCCAATTTTATAACACTAAAAACCCCCTTTATAACCTCCGCTAGAGAATCTTTTCCTTGTAGTGTTTTCTACGCCTTTTCCCTTGTTGTTGGAGTCTCAATATCCATGTTTGTGTTAATAGGCCCATTAGGGGAATTTTGAGGTCTAAAAAGGGCCTCCTAAGAAAAATGTACAACAAAAATAAACTTTATAAGAACCAATAGGATTCAAGATGATGATGTCAACCATGGGGGGTGATTCACCATTTTTTTAAGTAAAAGGGTAAACATATTTAAAAATAATAAAATAATAAAACTACTTTTTCAACTCATATTTTCAACTTATCTCCGAAATTTTTTACTCAAATTTCGAGTGGGAGTGCTCGTTGGATGAAAAATTTAATTCCTCATCCAAGGAGTACCCATGTTGCATACTTTTGATGGACCCTGCTACACAAAAAATGAGAAATACATAAAAAAACATGATTACAATCACGTTTTTCATGTATTTTTCATTTTTCGTGTAGTAGGACTCATATAAAGTATGCAACATGGGTACTCCTTGGATGAGGAATTAAATTTTGCATCCAAAAAGTATTCCCACTCAAATTTTGAGTAGAAACTTTGGGAGATAAGTTTAAAATATGAGTTGAAAAAGTAGTTTTTTCATTTTTCCCTCTAAAATTTCATGATGTCATCAAATCTTATTTGATTTTTTCCACTATTATTTTATAATTTCCTTAGGAGGCCCATTTTAGACCTCAAAATTCCCCTAATGATGAATGAAAGTTAGCATTCCATTCGATCTGAGACCTATATTCATGCTCATAAGTTGAATCCTTTATGATTTCCCTTTTCTTGGCAATGACACCATGAATATCATAATGCCAGACATCCCCAAAATCAAAATTCATTTTTTTCAATAATTCCTTAGTTACATGGAATTGACAATAAAAGGCCATATAGGCTTTCCAAACTTAAACATATATCCTCTATTAGAAGGAAAAAAGTGGACGTGGTCCACATTAAGGCATTTTCTAATGAATTCCGGAATGAATATCCTCATGGGCATGAACTTGGGAAAACGGTAGGGAGGAAGCTCACACACATAGACCCTAAGCTATGTGTAATCATAAAATATATACTAGTCTCCCACCCTGGTGTCCTTGATAAGTTGAAGGATTGATTGTTGTTGAGGGAGAAATATTGGAGGGGAAACATTGTGGATTATTTTATAAGCAATGGCCATGTAGTAAGAGATGAACTAAGAAAATCCATCATTATCTGGTCTTCTCTTAACAACAACATCCCAGTCAAAAACTGACTTCCTTTATTTGTTGGGATCCATTAGGCTTAGACCAAGACACTCAAACTCATCCATATGAGTGTACACAAACAAGTAAAACAATAGGGAATGATATATGAAGTAGGAAGTGGTAGGAAAATGGTGCAATTGGAATTTAATGGCTCCAGTTAGGTAAGCAAGGATGTAAAACAGATGGCCAGGCTACATCATCTCCCTTAAAAAAATTAGGGAGACTTTATTATCCATATTGGCATTGTGACCCACAAAACGATGAGAAATTAAGGACAAAACGGGCTGAATAGTCTCTGCAAAGATGGTTATAGGAGAGCTATCAACAATGGGAAGAGGTTGTATGCCAGGGGCCAAGACCATTTGCAAAAAAATTGTTGCTCAAAAGCTAAAAGGGTAGTGTAATGGTAGAAAAAAGTGGTTTCTATAAATTTTTGGGGTTTAGGAAAGCTTGGGTAAATTAGGATTTTTCAAATTAGTTTTGGGGTCACCTCAAGGATTTTGTCCCTAGTGGAGGAGATAAAAAAAATCTTCTCTTCTATGTAGAAAACTGTTAACTAGGAGACAAAATAAAGGAAATAGTATATTGAGGGGAAAATATGGTAGTACATGCTTGAGTCGACCACCTGAAATGGGTCTTCTCCTCTGACATGGTCACCATATAGGTTGAATCGAAGGTCTACGAGGTGGTAGGCACAAGAGGGGTCTAAAATTTGTGCCTCCGTGTCCATGAGAGATTCGACATTGGAGGAGGGTTTGACCTCACAGGATTTAGGGGTCTTGGGGGTCACTTTCTTCATGTTTTAACGAATATTCAAATGATTTTCAGGTGGAGGGGATCGGCCGGTTACCTGGTTGTCCTGGTGAAAACTGAAAACGATGTTGAAGGGGATTTCCAGACTGGCTAAGTAATTAAATGACATTATAGATTAGAAGAATGGCGGGAGGAATTTGCACTGGAAAGAAATACAAAAATTTTAAAAATTTGGAGCGAGAAGGTTTTTTATAGGTGGAGAGATATAAACGTTCATCTAAGGTGGGATGAAATCACAGGGTTGGGGGGAGGGGCACGTGGTGGAAGGGGATGTAGTGGTAGATGATAGGCGAATGGGAGCGAGGGCAGATAAATTACCGTTCACATTTTAATTTCATTGCTTGCTTGAAAATAATGTTGTTGGATTTTTGACGTGGTGGGAGTTTCCCACCTTCATTTGGTGGGTGTGAGAATGGGACACTAGATTGAATGATTACCCGTCAGAATCAGTCTGGGTTTTTGGATCAGTCGGCCCACTCATTTGACTTGTCAACTCCGGGGGGTAGCATCGGTCTATCTCCTACACATATTACCCTTGCAAAATTCTTCTAGGGGTTGGTCAAGCAAAGATAGATGGAAATCCACCCATAAAATAGTCTATTCAAATTTTATCCTTTAGTACATTGTGATTTCCTCATGGAGGGTCCCATGGGTGTGGGATTTAACATTAGATATTAATCCATGGTGTCAGGGCTTTATAATTTCTCCCATCATTGATTTGATTAATTTTTAAGCTAAGATTCTTGAATTCAACCTCTTAGCCTCCTTACAAAATTGATGAAGGGAAACAAAATTAGCTCCACCTGGGGATAGTGTATTGCATACAATGCACAGAGATCCTACAAGTTAGTGTTTTACTCCATGGGCCTGCAGTTATTTTATTTAAACCTGCATAAAACAAAAGAACAGTATTAAAATCACAAAATAGTGATGGTATTTACAATGGCTCACTGGTATTTACAGTGGATGAGAGTAGACCTCTTCAATACTATAAATAAAGCTTGATAAACTACCCATTGATAGGAATTCCAAGCACTTTACCATCTAAAATTTCCAGTAAGAAAGTATTGTTACCCTTTTCTTCAGTGATCTTGAGAGGTCCAAACCACAGAGGATAAAACTTAACATGTTTTCCTTTATCTTATCTTCTGAAATCCAATATAAGTACTAAATATCATGGCTACAGAGCTCTGTCTTTTTCCTTTCTATAAAATAAATACTTCATCCTCTCCTGATAACTAATCAAATTTTGATTCACTCGTTCCCTATTTTCTTGAAGCTCTAGCAACTGATTTATCCTTCTGGTTAGAGAATTTTTTTCCTCTTAAACATCTTGTAGGGTATTAGCTACTGGTATAACTAATTGTATAGGGAATATTTCAGCTTTCCCATAGACTAACTCAAAAGGGGACTCCCCACTGGACCTCTTGGTGGTAACCCTGTTAACCCATAGGGAAAACTTCAGTTGTGAATCTCAGATCTTCTAATTTTCTGATATTGTCTTCTTTAGAATCCTTACAAAGGTTTTATCAGAGGATTCAACCAATCCATTTACTTGTAGGTAATAGGTAGTATAATTGTCTACTATAATGTTGTATCTTTGGAAAAATTCAATAAACTTAGATGACTTGAACACTTGAGCATTGTTAATAATAATTTTCTTTGGGAAGCTGAACCTGGCAAATATGTTTTCCTCCACAAATTTGATGACTACAACATCAGTTGCATTTATGGCTAGGGCATATTCTACCCACTTAGTGAAATAATCAGTGGTTGTGAAAATCCACTTGTGCTGACCGCTTGAAGGTGGGTGTATTTCCCCAATGAAGTCTCAATTCCCACTTCCTGAAAGGTTCTTCAACGAAGACAAGAAATAAAGGAAGGGGCACTAACCTCTATTTTTCTGCAAACATCTGACACCTCTCACAGGCCAAAACATAGGTATGCACCTCACCAAAAAAAATAGGTGAATAAAATCATGCCTTGAAAATTTTGTGTGTTGTAGCTATTCAACTATAATGTCCTCCACAATCACAGTTATGGAATTCATCAATCACTTTGTGGATTTCTTCTTCAACCAAACATAGAAGAAAAATCTCCACTAGATCCTTCCAATACAATTGGCCATTTGATATAAAAAAAAATTTCCCTCGCACCCTAAGAGCCCTGTACTTAACTTTGTTAAAATTTACTGGGAACCTTAGAAAAAGAAAATAATGGAAAATATTTTTATACTGGTGGGACATAATGTATTTATCTTAATTTTATAAGTTTAGGTTTCAATCCCTTGTTTTTCCACCATTATTCCACTTTCTCCATCCTTTCTAGCTAGTAATTTTATTCCCAAGGCTTGAAAATTTTCCTCAGAAAAAATTTTAGCTAGCCCCTACCCCTTGATCAACTTGGTAGGTTTGATATCCATATCATACTCATGTATTTTAGCAATCCATTCTCCTCTCTTCCCCTCACTATCACACTGCGCTAAGATATATTTCACAACAACTATAGGAGCATAATAAATTATTTTTGATTGCAAGACATTGAGTCTAAGAGATTTCAAGGCTTTGACCAAGGCATAGGCCTAATTATAGAAAATATTATATTTTAGCTCAACATCCCGTAGCACCTGACTGAAAAATTAAATTGGTTTCTTGTGCCCTTCATCATTTTTCTTCAATAAGACAACAACAATTATGTGAGGGGAAGAAAAATAAAAATGAAAAATGGTTTTAGATAATCTAGGTTGACTAATACATGAGCCTATGTAAAAGACTTTTTTATTATGGAGAATGATTCCTAAGATTCTACAATCCAATCCAATTCCTTGTCCTTCTTCAAGATCTCTGTAATTTCTTTGACTATCTTAACATATTCCAAGCTATTTCTTTGACTATTTCTTTGACACTTATTCCAAGTTGAATGTTGGGAAAAATATCCTAGTGGGAATCACTTGATGTGTTTATGGATAAGGGGAAATTGGCAAAGGCAATGGCAAAGGATTTTAAAATGAAAAAGGTATTTTTGGCATTTATTTTATGAAAATAAAATAAATTAGGAGAGAAGGAATGTGAAAGGCCACAGGTTACATGTGAGGAGGAAATTGGAGGAAAATTAAGGAAAATTAATAAATAAGAGGCATCAATAATAAAAATACCTTAGAGCATCAGTTGGTAGCCTTTTGTCAGTTCGGTTTTGGAATTGGTTTTAGAGAGGAGAAGAGCACCAAGAGGAGAAGGAAAGCACGCAAGTAGAGGAAGGATAAGGAAAGAAAAGGAAAGAAAGTATCAAATAGGAAAAAGCTGGATCAAGCAGCTTCAACAACAATACTTATAGGTAATAGGTTACAATTATGATTTCCTAGCTTGTTTTAACATGCATGGTATGTGCATGTTGGTATTTGGTTCTTTTGCTGTCATTGGCATGGATTTTTCTGGGTTTCGACAATGGATTTTAGAATTTCCTTGCCATTTATGGATATCCATGGTGTGATGGGATTATTTTTCGATTTGAGCTTTGGATTTCTGGAAGGTTTTGGATCCGAGTGAGGTGTTCTTAAGAAAATCCCAAGGGTTGGGGGTTGATATGATTTTCTCCGGGAAGCCTTCAACAGGTGGGTGGAGACAAGAAAAATCCTCAAGGGATGGTAAAGTAATTTTAAGGAATCCAAGCTTGGTTTGGTTTTGTGATTTCAACACCGTTTCAGGTGAGATCATGGTATCTGAGGGTGGAGTTGGTTTAACCTATGGATTACCTTGGTTATTATTGGATTTTTTTATCCCATGAGATCCCACATTCATGCTTGGAATATGGAACAAGGGTGATTGGTTGAAAGAAATATTTTGTTCAGCCTAATATAGGGTCGAGCGGTATGTGGAAGTCCCAGACCTGATTAGGTTTTTCATATGTTTATAATATCTAAGTTTCTCTTGCTTTTAATGATTAAATTTACTTGTTATTATGTGGCTTTAATTTTTTTTCTATCATTTTTATTTATCTGGTTATATGATGGTCATAAGCATGGTTAACTGATAGATCTAAGTATGGGTCTTATCACAATTTACTTAATGAATGTCTTGTTCATGAATGTATGACCTAATTGGTGTTATGAAAGCTATTGTGAGGATGCATTGGTCCTTCTTGTTAAACCTCAGATAAGTTTTCAGATCCTTATGCTCATATATACATTCATGACATGTAGCTTGCACATTTACCAGGTGTTTGAAGGAATGTCAGTCTCGGTTGGAAGAGGCCAGGTCAAGTACTGGTTCAATTTTTGGTTTATAATCCTAGTTTCTATGTCAGTCATCATTTATTAGAATTTTCAATGAGTTCTAGGAAGAGGCCTGAGTCCTATCCCTAAAAATGTGGCTCAGAATTTTGGGTCACTTGCATAGAACTAACTATAAAATTCCACATTCACTGGAAGGTCGGCCTCTGGGAGTGATTGGAAGGCTATAGTCACTTTCATGCCATGGAAAGGGAGTGACTAAGGCTCTAATTCAATGAAAGAGAGAGTTATCTTAGGGGTTGGACACCTGAAGGTGTTGGTGTTTCTCTTGGAGGTCATGCAAAACCCGGGGGAAGTTAGTAAGGTCTTAAGTTGTTGAATACATTTACTTAAGGTCATTTCAAAGGTTTGTAGGTTTTAACCCTGAACAGAAATATCTACACATGATTCTTATAACAGAAAATCTCTGTGTTTATCTGTTTTATGTTTTATGCTCTTGCTATTGTTTATTTTCTGTTATAAGAATCGTGTGTAGATATTTCTGTTCAGGGTTAAAACCGAATGTAGGTTTTAACCCTGAATAGAAATATCTACACACGATTCTTATAATAGAAAATAAACAATAGCAAGAGCATAAAACATAAAACAGATAAACACAGAGATTTTCCCCTGGATCCCAAATCGGGATGACCATCTTGATTTTTCATTATATTCCTTTTAGTGTTACAACACATATATATACATGCCGGAGCATACATAAACCCCAATCCATTAACCCCGGATTAGAACATAATCGTAGTTCCCTTGACCGGATCTACAAAAATACCAGGGGCCGAAAACCATCGAACCCCAAAACCATGTGCAAAACCATGCACAAAACCATGGGCGGATCCGCCTATGAGTGGGTCCGCACAAAAAACAAAAACGGTGGGGACTGCTTCGCCCCTCGCGACCCCCCAGCTACGCCCGACGCAACATACAGCACGTGGGGCTAATCGTGGAAAGAATATAACACATACCCAACATTCTCCCACTTGTTTTTTTCTTTCCACGGGGGGGCACAGGAGAGCTTAGTCATTTGGCCAATTCTTCAACACCCATTGTTTCTCTACACCAAGAGAACTTCTGAGTGCTCACAAACTTCGTCAATGCATCTGCAACATTCTTCAAAGTGTCCACCTTTACCAGCAACACCCTTTTAGCCTCAACCATATCTCTAACAAAGTGATATCGAACATCAATGTGCTTTGTCTTTGAATGATAAGCAGGGTTCTTAGCCAAGAAAATTGCACTTTGGCTATCACAGTCTATCCTTATAGCTTGATGTACCAACCCCATACTTGAACACAATCTCTGCAACCAAACTGCTTCCTTGCTTGCATGAGTGGCTGCTATGTATTCTGCCTCTGTAGTTGAAAGCGCCACTACATACTGTCTTTTACTCATCCAACTGACTGCACCTCCAAATAGGCTAAACACATACCCACTTGTAGATCTTCTTTGGTCCAGATCTCCAGCCCAGTCTGCATCAACAAAACCACGAATTTCCAACATTCTTTCCAATCCTGGTCTTCCATGGTAGCACAAGCCATAATCACTAGTGCCACGTAAATATCTGAAAACCCGCTTCACTACTGTCCAATGCTCCTTCCCTGGGTTTGACATAAACCTGCTCAATACTCCCACTGCATGTGCAATGTCTGGTCTAGTACAGACCATTGCATACATCATGCTACCCACTGCACTTGCATATGGAACACGGGACATATACTCCTCTTCTTCTTGTGTCTTGGGACACTGTTCAGCAGACAGCTTTACACCTACAGGAATAGGAACATTCACCGGTTTACTATCCTGCATATTGAACCTCCGCAATATAGTCTCGACATACTTCCTCTGGTTTAACCAGAGCTTCCTCTTTGCCCGATCTCTCTTAATTTCCATGCCCAAAATATAGTTTGCAGCACCAAGATCCTTCATGTCGAATTTGGAGAACAGTTGGGTCTTCAAATCTTGGATAATTTCTTTGTCATTTCCAATCAACGACATATCATCCACATACAAGACCAAATAAATAACACGGTCACCAATTAATTTAAAATAAACACAGTGATCCTCCTTGCTTCTGGTGAAGCCAAGTCCCCGTATATAGGTATCAAATTTCTGATACCACATCCTTGGTGATTGTTTTAACCCATACAGAGACTTCTTCAATCTGCATACTAGTTCTTTCTTACCCTTCACCATAAAGCCTTCAGGTTGCTTCATGTAGATCTCCTCTTCTAGATCCCCGTGAAGAAATGTTGTCTTCACATCCATCTGTTCTATCTCAAAATCAAATGCAGCAGCAACAGACAAAAGTAATCTAATAGAAGTAACTTTGGCAACAGGAGAAAAAATATCACCAAAATCAATTCCCGGCACCTGGGAATAACCTTTTGCTACCAACCGAGCTTTTTATTTCTCCACCTTGCCTTCTACATTCATCTTCTTCTTAAACACCCATTTTCTCCCGATGGGCTTCCTTCCAGCCGGCAACTCCACCAGATCCCATGCCTCATTTTTGTGCAAGGATGCCATTTCATCAACCATGGCCTCCTTCGAGAGTTTTCCATCCTCTGAATCTACTGCCTCCCTGACAGTTCTGGGTTCATCATCAGTTATAGTTAAGGCAAAACCTGAACAGAAAGAAGATGGACTATACCTTTCTGGTTGCCTTCTTTCCCGAACTGATCTTCTCAAAGCTGGAGTTTGTGGCTCTTCATCTTCTGAGTCTTCTTCTGTTGTAGAGTCCGATTCATCCTCCTTTAGCTCAAACTCTATCTTCTCAGGTTCCTTTGGTAGGACTTCATGTTTAACAACATCTTTCACTTCTCTAAACACCACATCTCTACTGTACACAACCTTCCTTGTTTCTGGGTTCCAAAGCTTGTAACCCTTTAAACCATCCTTATACCCAATAAAGATGCACCTTTCAGATTTATTATCCAACTTGGTCATTTTCTCCTTTGGAACGTGTACATATGCATCACATCCAAATACCCTTAGATGTGAAATAGAGGGTTTCTTACCATTCCATACCTCATGTGGGGTCTTATCCTCCAACGCTGATGAAGGTGATCTGTTAACTAAGTAACATGCAGTCTCCACTGCCTCTGCCCAGAATTCTTGTCCTAACCCGGTACCACTGAGCATGCTTCTTGCCTTTTCCATCAGTGTTCTATTCATTCTTTCTGCAACTCCATTTTGCCGAGGTGTGTATGGAGTAGTCTTCTGCCGTGCTATACCACACTTCTTACAGAACTCTTCAAATTCCTTCTTGCAGAACTCCCCACCATTATCTGTCCTCAATGCCTTTATCTTCTTCTCTGTCTGGTTTTCCACCAGAGCCTTAAATTCTTTAAATTTGTCAAAGACTTTAGATTTCTTCCTCAAGAAATATATCCATGTATTCCTTGAGAAGTCATCTATGAATGAAACATAGTACACAGACTTTCCCAGTGATGGAACTGACACAAGTCCAAACACATCACTATGCACAAGTTCTAATATCTTGTTCGCCCTCTTAGCACCAGAAGGAAAACTCACCCGATTCTGCTTCCCATATACACAATGTTCACAGAAATCAAAATCCAGAGAACAATTAGACATACCTTCTACCATACCATTTCTATGTAGTATCCGAAGGCCCTTCTCTCCAATATGTCCAAGCCTTTGATGCCATAGCATGGTCTTTTCTCTAGAGACAGCTAGGCTTTCTGCTCCACTTTCAGGAACCACATAACTATTACACCCATCAATAACAATGCTACCTTGTAGCTTGTACAGAGTTCCAGTCCGAACTCCCCGCATTAATACCAGTGCTCCCCGAACCATCTTGCAGGCATCTTTCTCGAACACTGTTTTTACACCTGCATCATCCATCTTACTTACAGAAATCAGATTTCTGGCCAATGTAGGAATATGCAGAACACTAGGAAGTGTTCTAATCCTTCCACCTTGCAGCTTCAGCTTGACCTTTCCACGTCCGATGATTCTGGCCCTCCTATCATCCCCTAGGAAGACATCACCACCATCATATTTCTCATACTCACATAACCACTCCCTATGGGGAGTGAAGTGAAAGGATGCACCTGAGTCAATCAACCATGACTCATGATCTACATGTGTATTTGAAGAAGAAGCCAAATACACATCCCCACCTTCATCCGAGGTGGTTTTTTCCTCTGCAGAAGGAGCTTCATCAGATCCCTTTCCTTTCTCAGGAGCTTTAGATCCGCATTCCTTTTTGTAGTGTCCTTCCTTTCCGCATTTCCAGCACACCTTTACAAACTTTCCAGGAGATTTAGATCTCCCTCTAGATTTAGATCTCCCACTCGAAACCTTATTCTTGTTTCTATTTTGGGACCTTCCTCGTACATATAAGGCATCTCCATTTTGACCCTCCATATTTCTCCGTCTCATTTCCTCTAACAGCAAGGCTGAGACAATGTCATCAAAATTCAAGGTAGTTGTATTGCTACCTATTGCAATAACCAGACTGTCCCACGAGTCTGGTAGAGAACACAACAAACTGATGCACTTATCTTCATCTGAGATTTTAATATCAACAGATGACAGCTGACTTACCACAGTATTGAAGGCGTTCAGATGCTCTGTCACCGAGTCTCCATCCTTCATCCTCAGGTTATACAGCTTTTTCCGTAGGAACAATTTATTCACTAGAGACTTAGATTGATACAAAGTCCCTAGCTTTTCCCACAAGTTCTTTGCCGTAGCTTCCCCAGATACATTCAACAATACTGAATCTGAGACACACAACCGTATTGTGCTCTTAGCCTTCCGATCCAGTTTCTTCCAATCTTCATCTGACATCGCCATTGGTTTAGTACCTGGATCTACCGCGATCCACTGATCTTTATCCACCAGCAGAGCCTCCATCTTGAGTTTCCACAACTCAAAACTCTGACCATTGAATTTCTTGATCTCTATCTTTCCGCCGCTCGCCATCTTCTTTCACCGCAAGAATCGATCCCGCAGATCTCCCACTGAACAGGGTCTACCACAGGCCCGAGCAAAAAAACCTCAACAACAAAGGCGTCCCCTTGAAGCCGAAACAACTCTGATACCAAATGTAGGTTTTAACCCTGAACAGAAATATCTACACACGATTCTTATAACAGAAAATAAACAATAGCAAGAGCATAAAACATAAAACAGATAAACACAGAGATTTTCCCCTGGATCCCAAATCGGGACGACCAGCTTGATTTCTCATTATATTCCTTTTAGTGTTACAACACATATATATACATGCCGGAGCATACATAAACCCCAATCCATTAACCCTGGATTAGAACATAACCGTAGTTCCCTTGACCGCATCTACAAAAATACCAGGGGCCGAAAACCATCGAACCCCAAAACCATGTGCAAAACCATGCACAAAACCATGGGCGGATCCGCCTATGAGTGGGTCCGCACAAAAAACAAAAAAAAAAAAAAAAAAAAAATTGGCCGGGGCGCTGCCCCGGACCCCAACGGTGGGGACTGCTTTGCCCCTCGTGACCCCCCAGCTACGCCCGACGCAACATACATCATGTGGGGCTAATCGTGGAAAGAATATAACACATACCCAACAAGGTTGAGTTGTATCATAGTGACCCTTAGATCATGTTTATCCCGAGTGAAATAGTGAAAGTGGGTACATGTGGGAGGAGTGTGTTACAGGGTGGAGTCTCGATTATGACTAGGAATCCTCGACCGATGAATGGAGGGATATATGGTAAATCATAGAGACTAGGAGGTAAGTAAATTTCTCATAGTATAGGTGAAGAAATTTGGTCGCATCAATGCTTGTTTGGGGCCTATTGACCGAGTGGGTATTGCGGTAAAGTGTGAGGAAACCTGGATTGGTTTGGTTTTGAGTCACACATTCATGCTTGGAATATGGAACAGGGGTGATTAGCTTATAAAAATATTTTCTTCAGCCCAATCTATGGTCAAGTGGTTCATGGAATTACCTCACTTGGTTGGCATACTCATTCATTAATAAGAGTGCCTTATCCCTTGGCATTTTATGTGTAAATGTACTTGCTCATATCTGGTTTTTATGGCTATTATATACTTTTTATTTTTGTTGGTTATATGTTGGTTATGACTATATTTTATGACAGACTTGATGTATGGTTTTGATCATGTTTTGGATAAAAAGTAAATGTAAAATTAATATATAACCTAATAGATGATAATGTAATGATTGTGATATGGAAATAATGCTTCTTTACAAATCTCAGATAAGTATGAGACCCCTATGCTCAGATATGTTGTTATGACCTCTAGATTGCATATTTGTGACATGTTTGATGAAATTCCTATCATGGCTAGTAGGAATCATATCAATAGCTTCCACTAGTGATTTCATTAGTAGTTTTTTTCCATTGTTATTATTCATTTATGAAGGGTTCATGAGGTTCTAGGAAGTGGCTTGAGACATGGCCTTGAAAAAGTGGCTCAGAATTTGGGGTCGCTAGTGCAAAACTTCCTCAAAAATTCCACAGTCACTAGCATGCTTTTTTGTGGGAGTGATTTGAAAGCCTCAGTTGCATGCATGGCTTGTGATGGGAGTGACTGAGGGTTCAGATCAATGAAATGTTAAGTTGTATCAAGGGTTGGCCACCTGGAAGGGTTGGTTGGCCCCTAAAAGTTTCGTAGCATGTGTGGAAGGCCATTTTGGTTTCATCATGTCGATTCCACTTCCTTAATTGTACATGGGGAGTTGAATCACATCATAGTAGCCTCTCGTCACACGTTTACCCCTGTGGACCAGTTAGCTTGGGTAAATGTGGGAGGAGGGTGTTACAGGGTGGTATCAAAGCATGGTTCACCCTTTGTACTAGATGGGCAATGTGTTGGTCATGCATACATGTTAGTTTGATATGTGTTCCTTATGCTTGTGGTATATGTGTTTGTTGTTTATGCATGGTGGTGGTGGTCATGGTTGTAGTTGTGTCACCATGTGGAAGTTGATGATGTTTTTGCTCAGATGTGTTTGGCATGAATGCATGTCAGTTGTATACACATTTGTTATGCATGTCAATGTCTATATGTGTTTATGCATGTATTTTCATGGTTAAGGTTTTTTTCCATGAAGTCATTGTATGTAGCTATGCCATCATGATGCTCTAGGTATGTTATGATGTTGACATGTTGGTTGAGATAGAGCAAGAGATGGAGACCATCAATGTGAAGTTGTAGCATTGGACCACAAGGTAAGAATGGATCGTCATACAGGTTTGTATGGTGGGTATTCATGTATGTTGGTTAATGATTCTTAGAAGCATTAGGGTTATGTACATGTCTGTTAGTCTATGGTTGTTGTGGTTACATGTATTATAGATATTAGTTAATCAGTGTGATCATATGTACGTGTGTCAGTTAGTTATGAAGGATAGTAATTTCTTGTTATATGCATTGTGGTCATATGAATGGTGGTTATGGTCATTGCAAAAAAGATAATTACGTTATATGTATTGTGCTAATTTGGATTGGCCTATCTAGATGGTTAGGGTTATGACATTCAAGTATGAGTCGACCTATTTGTGATATTGGGTTGTACTAATCTAGATTGACTATGCATATGTGATTTTTATGCATTAATGAAAATTGTTTATGAGTTTATGATGTGAACATGTTTTCTAGTTACTCTTATGGACATCATGAACTTATTTATGTTTAATTTGATGTGTTGTGAAGTTATATTGTGCTAATCTAGATTGATTGTGTAGACAAGATAACATCCCCTAAGATACATTAAGGTATGAGTTTGATTATGTTGTCTATCTGTTGTTTGAATTTTTTATTAATTTATTGATATGAATATGTGTCTATAAGATTGCATGAAGAAATTATATTGTTTTAAGATGATTTTACTAATACATATGTGCTGAGACAACTTATATGTACTTGAGTGTAAGTGGATGCTAGTTGTAGTATTATGACTTCTGACTGTGGGTGGATTATGACATGGCTATTAGTCTTGGTAAAGGTTTATTTAAGATCAATATATATGATGTCTTGATATTTGGAACATGTGACTTACATGTGTGAAAAATTTCAGGGAACATACTTGGTATTAGCATGGAAAGGTAACAATTTATTTGTTTACATAACTAATAGATGGGTGATGTGACATCACATAGTAAGACTTGATTGTAGCAAGGTAAAAGATAAAAGGAAGGAATTCGGTGAGAATTCATTTGGCTATGTTTGGAAAGCACAATCCAAATCAATGAATGCTTTGCATACATGAAGTATTCTTAACCTTGATTTTTTTGGCATTATGTGGATATGTGATAGATTCATGAACATGTATTTTTACAAGTATAACAATTGATTTTGCATTTATGGTTGGATTCGTCAAGGGAATTGGATTCGCTTGAGGGATGGAATGGATGTGTTCATTTACAAGGTAGCGTGTTGGGTACAACAAGGTAAGAGAATTGGTATATTATGTTTATTTATGCATTGACAATTATGTGTTATGGAAGTATGATGTAGGGGATTTGCATGGCAAAGATATCACATGAAATCTTGAACAAGGCTCAGGTTGATATTTCCCTTGGATGCATTGTCAACCCATTGGGTTGACTCATGTTATTTGTTGCTATTCTTATGCTTTTGGTATTTTGTTATTTTTTTCACTTGATTTCAGCTTTGTTTATGTCTAGTTCATGATCATGCTACTTTGTTGTGGTTTCTTAGTCCTATTGGTTATCATGGTTTTCTTCCTGTTTGTTCTTGCTATTGTATTTTATGTTGTGAAAGTGATGGGAATTGATTTGGGAAAGAGAAAGTTAATGGAATTCAGGAAGAGATGGATGAAACACAACAAGTGGTGTAAAAAATCTAATGAAGTCTAGTGCATGAGTAAAGGGAAACTAAAGGCAAGAATATGATAGTCACTTGAATTGGTTTGGTCTGTTGGGGTAAATGGATGATGGCAAGACAGTCATGATTAAGGTAACTAGGAAAGAAAAATTGAATGGATTTCAGGCATCAAATGCCTTGGCTAAGTTGGGAACTGTTGTTCTCAATATTGTGCATGTTGTGCATGGATAAAGGGATTTATCCTAACCTATACCTTATGATATCTGGTAGTTATGTTGTGATCATGATTATGATGATGTCTATATATGTCTGTAAATATGTTGTTTTCTAACACAGTTGTCATGTATCATGATTGTTTTATGCTAATTTTTAGATTTATATATGTATGTATGTATGTATGTATGTAGGTATCATTTCCTTACAGGGTTTTCAGGGACCATTCTTGTGGAGGAATTATTGCTTATGCAAGTGAATGGAATGAATAGGTTCCTAGCTATGAGGAATCAAGTTTAAATAGTAGCCCTAATAGATCTACAAGGTCAACATCACGTGGATATGAATTCATATTCTATGCTTATACTATGACTATGTTTATGTTATGGACAGGTAATTCTGAGGGATACATCAGCGAAATAGAAGAAATATGATCGATGACATGGTGGAACATGCATGAATATTGGAAAGATAGTAGAAGCCAGGTTGTTTGGTAGAGACAATGTGGAATCTGGATGCGTGGTACTATTTTTGTATATATTTTTAACATGTTGCACCTGTGATGTTGTGTGCATGTTGTGTTGTGTATATAGGGTGTTGTGTACCTGTTTTTTATGCAATTCTCTGTATAGATGGCGCTGTGTAGATGTTGTTTAGGAAAGGTTGTGAACAGATGGTGTTGTGCACATGTTGGCTATGCAGTGTTATGTACAAATGGCATTTTGTACATGTTACATATGGCATGGTGTGCATGTTGTACATATGGTGCTATGTACATGTGTTGTTGTGTGTATTATTGTACATGTGGTGTTGTGTTCATGTGGTGTCGTGTACATGTTGTACAGAGGTGTTGTGTGTAGGTGATGTTGTGTACATGTCATGCATGTGTTGTTGTGTAAATTTTTTGCATGTGGTGTTGTGTACATGTTGTGTGGGTGGTGTTGTGTACAGGTTGTGCAGGTGGTGGTGTGTACATGTGGTGGTGTGTACATATTTTACATGTGGTGTTGTGTACAGCTGGTGCTGTGTACAGCTGGTACTATGTACATGTTGTACATGTGGTATTGTGTGCATGTCATATATACAGTATTGTACACATGTGGTATTGTGTGTATGTTGTACATGTTTTTTTGTATATGTTTGGTACTGTGTATATGCATTTCATAGTTGTTGTATTGTAACATGTGTATTCATTGTGTCATACTCTATGTACGTATATGTTATGAAACTAGCTCCAAAAATAGAAGAAAAGAGATATCAACGCCTTAAAAATAAGCCATTTCGAGGGGGAAACCTCCAATACATTACATGAATGAACAATTCTTGGATGATACAAATGGAAAAACCTCCTTTCTATATATAGGAGTCCATGGGTCCACAATGTAATCTTAGTGGGACCACAATGTAATCCTAGCCGACCTAACAATAAAAATGTAAGGGCACAATAATAACAATATTGGGGTTACAGGGGTACAATAATAACAATAAGGCGGCTAAAATAATAACAATAAGGGGCTAAAATAGTAATATAGGGACCTAACATGCCCCTCTCCTTCAAAAAAGTGTTGTCCTCAATGCTTGAGTAGCTCTGGGTGCTTCTGTATAAAATTCTCAACCTTCCATGTAGAATCTTCAGTGGGTAAGTTCTTCCACTTGATGAGATACTCTGAAATTGATCGATTTCGTAGCTGTCGAGTTCTTGTTTCTGTGACTGCTTCAAGTTACAATATGATTTTTCCTTCCTCATCAAGTTCTGGAAATATTGTTTGAACTGGAATATTTTCACCTATAACCTTATTTAAGCATGAAACATGGAAAATTGGATGTACTCACGAAGAAGCAGGAAGCTTCAATTTGTATGCCATAGTACCAATCTTTTGCAACACCTTGTAATGACCATATTAATTTGGCGATAATTTATTATCCTTCTTAGCTTGCTTGAGGGACATTTATTTGTATTGTTGTAGCCATAAAAATACCCAGTCTCCTACATTAAAACTTCTCTCACTGCAATGTTGATATGCCTATTGTTTCATTCGATTTTGTGCCAAATTTAGGTTATCCTTTAAGAGTTGGAGAACTTCTTGTTGATGCTCGATGTGATCTTCCACTGCTTGAAACTTATAATTTTCTCTTAAAGATGATGTGATGAATGGTTGATGATATCCATAAAGTGCCATAAATGGGGTCATTTTTGCTGCAGTATGGAAGCAAGTGTTATACCACCATTCAACGAGAGGTAACCACTTGACCCATTGTGTTTGTTTATCAGATACAAAACAACGAAGATATCCTTCCAAACATTTATTCACTATCTCAATTTGACCATCGAATTGAGGATGATAAGATGAGCTATGAGCTAATTGAGTACCCAAACAAGAAAATAACTCCGTTCAAAAATTTCCTATAAAAATGGGATCTTTGTCGCTCACAATAACCTTTGGGTTTCCATGTACCTTTTGAATTGTTTCCATAAATGTAGTAGTGACTTTACTTGCTTTAAATGGATGAGATAATGCACAAAAGTGTGCATACTTGGTAATTATATCAACTACCACCATGATGACACTCTTTCCTTCTGACTTAGGTAAACCTGTGATAAAATCCATTGAAATCTCCTCCCAACATCTTGGAATGGATAAAGGTTGTAGAAGACCCGGGGTCTTAATTGTCTCAACTTTATTTTGTTGGCAAACCAAACATTCTACCACAAACTTTTGAATATCAGATTTAAGGCCATCCTAAAAAAAATCTTTCTTCACCCTGTGGTAATTTTTTAAAAATCCTGAGTGTCCTCCTAAAGGAGAAGTGTGCAATTCCAAAAGAATATTTTGTTTTAGTTGGGAATACTTACAAAGATATAAGCGATATTTGTACCATAAGGAATCATTTTTCCAACTAAATGTATCAGATGTACTAGGATCTTGCTGCAACTTTTGAATGAGTTTCCACTCTTCTTCGCCCCTCTTCCATTTATCTCTTGCTTTGGTTATCCAATCTAGTTGGATAATATAAATTGCACAAAGCAATGCTTCCACCTCTTCATTTTTTCTTGAGAGTGCATCTGCAAAAACATTTAGCTTCCCTTTTTTGTAGATTATTTCAAAGTCATAACCCAACATCTTTGTGACCCATTTTTGCTGCTCTTCTGAAGATAGTCTTTGTTCCAAAAAGTGTTTAATACTATCATGATCAATTTTTACCTTGAAGTGTCTTCCCATTAGGTAAGTTCGCCATTTCTTTAGTGCATGTAGTATTGCTAACATTTCCTTCTCATAAATAGGTTTCTGTAAATACTTTTCTTTGATTGGACGACTTTCAAAAGCAATGGGTCTTCCTTCCTGCATTAAAACTGCACCAATTCCATTTCCTGAGGCATCACATTCCACAATAAAGGTTTTTGTGAAGTCTAGCGTAGCTAAGACCGATGCTAGGCACATTTCCTCTTTAAGATGTTCAAAGGCCTTAGTTGCTTCAGGAGTCCATGAAAATGCATCTTTCTTCAATAATGTTGTTAGAGGTGCTGCTATTCTCCCATAATTCTTAAAAAACTTATGATAATACCCTGTTAAACCGAGAAATCCTGGCAATTGATTTATAGTTATGGGGACTTTCCATTCCTTAATGGCTTTAATTTTGTTAGGGTCTACCATAACACCCTCATGAGATATAATATGACCCAGAGATTCCACCTCTTGTACTCCAAAGAAACATTTAGATGATTTTGCATATAATTGTTTCTCCTGCAATAGTTTGAGCACCCTGTCAACATGTTGAACATGATCCTTCCAAGACCCTGTTGTAGATTAGTATATCATCAAAAAATACAAGCACAAATTTTCTAAGGAAGGGTTTGAAAATGGAATTCATAAACCCTTAAAATGTAGAAGGTGCATTGGTAAGGCCAAAAGGCATGACCAAAAATTCATAATGACCCTCATGAGTTCAAAATGCTATTTTTGAAATATCTTCAGTCTTCATTCTAATTTGATGATATCCTGAACAAAGATCCAACTTGGTAAAATAAATTGCTCCATGTAATTAATCCAATAATTCATCAATCACAGGAATGGGAAATTTATCTTTAATGGTTAGCTTATTGAGCTCCCTATAATCTGGACACATGCACCATGATCCATCCTTCTTATGCACCAATACTACTGGAGCGGAGAAATAACTTTGATTAGGTTGAATTATACCAGCCTCTTACATTTCTGCAATCATACGTCCAATTTCGCTCTTTTGGACATAAGGATATCTATAAGGCCTGATGTTTGGAGGAACACTTCCTGGAATAAAATGAATAGCATGATCATGATCACGAATAGGTGGGAGTCCTTTGGGAGTTTCAAACACCTTGGAATGATTGTCCAAGACTTTTTGGAGATCTGCAGAAATAGGTGATTTTGTTGTTGGAACTTTTAGTGAGCATAATTGTGCAATTATGCCTAGTTGTTCTTTCTTCAGAAGCTTTGTCATGACATTAGAGCTTATTATCTTTCTCGGATTCCCTGCGATACCCCGTAATTCGACTTCCTTTCCTTCTAAAAAAAAATTCAAGAAAATTTCTTGAAAATTAAAAGCTACCGTCCCCAAAGATTGTAACCATTGTACTCATAGTACAACATCAGCACCTCCCATAGGAATGGAAAGTATTTGACTATTCAATACATATTCCCCCATGGTTAACTTGATATTATGCCATTTTCCAGAGCAATTTATAGTTCCTCCATTTGCAACCATCACTTGACATTCTGGTGCTGGGTATAGGAAACAATTCAATTCCTTGGCTACCTTACAATGAATAACATTATGGGTACTACCCGAATCAATCAACACTATTACCTTTTTCCTCTTGATATGTCCTTCTATCTTGAGAGTTTGATGCGTGGTAATTCCTGACAATGCATTACATGATATGGTCAGACTCATTTCTTCCTCTTCTAGAGTTGGTTCCTGGTCTGTATCCTCTTATTTTGAAGATTCTTGTTCATTTTCTTTTTCCTCTTCAAAATCTATGTAAAATAATTTCTTCTCAGCGCACTTATGACCTTTAGTGTATTTGCTATCACAACTGTAGCAAAGCCCTTTTTCTCTTTTTCCTTCCAATTGTTGTGGTGTCAACCTTTCAGGTAACTGTGGAAGTCTAGGAGTAGCAACACTTCCATCTTTATATATGTGAGTGCTAGGCTTCCTTGTTGCCATAATTTTACATTCAATTTTTCTTTCCAACCTGAATGCCTTTTCCAATGAATCAGGTTCCCATACACGAACTTCATGTTGGATGTTATCCTTTAAAGTCCCTATGAAGACATCAATCACGTGTTCCTCTAGAATATCAGTTACCCTTATATTCAATTTTTGGAAGTCCTCAATGTGCTCCCCCACTAAACCCTTTTGTTTGATATTTATTAATTCTCTAAAGAAGGTGTTGCTTTGTGTATCTTCATAATGTGCTATCATTTCCTCCGTAAAAATTGACCAAGTGACAATTTTTTTACGGGAGCAAAGCCATCGATACCATACAAATGTATTTTGTTCTAAATGTAAAGTTGCAATGCGTACCTTTTGTGTGTTTTGCACATTATTGAGATCAAAATATTGCTCCATCAGTAGTATCCATGTTACAAGATCCTTGCCATCAAACTTCGTCATATCCATATTTGGAATATGGTGGTTCTTCCGACCAACATTAGAGTTTATGAAATCACGATTAACATTTATTTTGTTCTCATCATGAGTTTCCTCTACTATATTTTTCCATTAGGAAACATTTCTTGTATCAACTTTGCCAAACCTTCGATGTCTACTTTTATATCATTCTTCATGTTTTCCATTTTTTCATCGATCTTAGCTTCCATGTCATCCATCTTAGCTTCCATGTCCACTTCCATGCCTTCCATCTTAGCTTCCAAACCATTCATCTTAGCTTCCACGCCTTTCTTCAAACCATCCATCTTAGTTTCCATGCCTTTCTTCAAAACTTCCATTTCATTTTTTGTTGCTCTTTGCGATAGCGAAATTTGGTGCAATTGCTCTTGTAATTTTGATATCTCATGTTGTGTTTCTTCGTCTTCATGAGTCATAGTAGAGCCTTATAAAGGCTTAATGGGTGTTGAATTCTTTTTAGGGGCTATTTTAGAACCCAATACTGATATCTATTCTTCAATATGCCCTTGGAATAAATTCAAACTATTTTTTTTTCAAACGAGACTTATGTAATTCGAAAAAAATACACACCTTTTTCTTGATTTTGAGGAGCGTGATATTGAAACTGAATTATCTCTATGATTTTGGATCTTCAATATCTAGAATTTTGCACTAAGGAAGCCCTATGGATCCTCTTTCGAATGCCACAGGTCTAACCTGATTTGGATTCTTGAAGACAAATTTGTGCCCAATCTCCTACGATGACCTAATTATGGACTGGTTCAGTAGAGCGAACTTGTATGACTTGCCATGTGTCACTGCTTCCTCCTTCAACTTTGAAATTGATAGAAAAGAAACTAAATTCCATGTACTTGCGTCCACTTGTACCGAATTCCAATCCAATGCGCAGAGAGAGAGTTATGAATATTTTCCCACAATCACCTCTTTGAGATGAAATTCGGGAGCCTGAAAAAGTCATAACTTCCATAGACCATATCTCTGAAAATATTGTGAACTAAGATCTGAAAGTTTGCGAAGAGGTTCCTCAGGATTTCGGCTTCACACTCTAAAAATTTCAGATTCTGAAACTTCGTAGAAACAAAGTTATAGCAAAAATGTCGCGATGACGTTTTTAGGTTAAATTGAGGAGCATGCAAAAAGCCCTAACTTCCATAGATCATATCTCTAAAAATATTGTGAAAAAACCTCTGAAATTTTGCGATGATGTTCCTCAAGATTTCTACTTCGCACTCTAAAAAATTCAGCTTCTGAATCGTCTTAGGAAAAAAGGTGTAGCAAAAATTCCACGATGACCTGTTTGGATTAGCGAAACCCTATAATCCAAAGCTCTTATACCAAATGTCATGAAACCAGCTCCAAAAATGGAAGAAAAGAGATAACATTGCCTTAGAAATAAGCCAATTCGAGGGGAAAACCTCCAATACATTACATGAATGAAAAATTCTTGGATGATACAAATGACAAAACCTCCTTTCTATATATAGGAGTCCATGGGGCCACAATGTAATCTTAGTG
The DNA here is from genome assembly GCA_034641835.2 of Pinus albicaulis. Taxonomy (NCBI): domain Eukaryota; kingdom Viridiplantae; phylum Streptophyta; class Pinopsida; order Pinales; family Pinaceae; genus Pinus; species Pinus albicaulis. The sequence continues at coordinate 780,610,013 of CM076574.1, read as the reverse complement.
GGGCCACAAAGTAATCCTAGATGACCTAACAATAACAATGTAAGGGCACAATAATAACAATATTGGGGTTACAGGGGTACAATAATAACAATAAGGGGGCTACACTAATAAAAATAAGGGGCTAAACTAATAATATAGGGACCTAACAGTATATGTATTATGTTATACGCCAGATGTAGGTGTATGTATTGTCTTATGTTGTACACCAAATGTAGGTGTATTTGTTGTGCCCTACACCGAATTCAGTTGTATGTGTTTTTTTTTACGCTAGGTGTAGGTGTATGTGCTGTGTTAAACATCAGATGGAGGTGTATGCATTGTGTTGCATGCTGGGTGTAGGTGTATGTGTTGTATGTCAGGTGTAGGTGCATATATTATATAGTGGTGTATGTGTGTGATACACAATATGTGTATGTGTACATGGTTGAAGAAAAGGCAATGGGTGTTTTTCTAGTGTAGCAACTTATCTAATGTGTGTATGGAAAGGATAAATGTAGAAGAGAAGGACCGATCGAAGGATAAGTATCAATATTTTATTTAATTTTTAATTATGCATGAGATCTATCATTATGGTTTATGATGGTTACATGTGATTTATGGTTTAATTATGATGGTTTCATTTTGAGCTAACGAGATGTGATTTTTTTATTCATGATGATTTGATCAAACAACTAGTTTGACATGTTGTGACAGGAATTAAACATGATTGCAAGTGTAACTTATTGATGGGCCACCGATGAGGTATGATGTGAATTTATTTCAATTTATTTTGAATCTAATGACAATGATGTTCTTTGTACATGAGAGCATGGAAAATGCCCAATTGGTTGATTGGAACTGACTGCAAGAATTATCAACAACAGTGAAGGGAATTGGAACATATAACAATATATTGGTAAATCACTTAAGGAGCAGGGTCACTATGGGAAAATAATACCCAATAATGTCCACTGATTTTTGTGAACCTGATATGAATGGTATGATGGTTTTGAGGCACGTATATTCCTTGGTTGTTTTACCTTCCGATGTGAGGAAGCCTTTCCAAGGGATGGACCACCCGAGAAAGGGGATGTCGGCGAACTTGGAAGGTGAGTGACAACATGGAAGGGGGTGAACAAATTTCTTGAGAGACTGTGTAGAATAGAAGGTAAGGTCAAGGATGGATTTATTTTGGTCATTAGAATTACTAGATGGAATTAGGTACACATTGGGATTGTGCCCTAAAACAATGAGTCAGTAACTATTCACTGAGAGGATAAGTGGCACAAGATTTTAGCGCTTGACATTGGATGAAGAATTTGAATTTGGCAGTAGATTCTGGACTTCATGGGAAGGAGGTGAATCCTAGTACTACTTTTTAGGGTGGAGGTGTGAGCCTTTAGATTCCCTTGCTATTGATACAAGCATCATATCCTTTTATTTTCTGGATGAGAAACTGTGTATATTATTGTAAATACTATATCAACCTGGATTTATAAAGCTCCAGAGAGAGTATGGTTACTTTTTCGTTGAGAAAATGTGGTTATTATTGTAAATGCTGTAATGAGTTCTGTTATAAAGCTCGATTAAATGATATGTTTGTTACATTTTCAGCAGGATGGCATTGTAAATATTAAAACGCATTGTGTTATCAATCTCCATGGGAAGTATGTATTGGTTTTAGCATTATTGATGGTTATAGGTGTCATCAAACATTGAGGATGGTGTTCCCCCAAGGGGAAGGGTTTTGTAACAGCCTTGGTTAAAAGTCCATATAAAAAAATATGACCATGGTCATGGGATGTGTATTCCAAGCTCAATTTTGGGAAAAACATCCTAGTGTGGGTGTTCATTTGGTTTTCTGTAGCTAAGGAAATTGGAAAAGGAAATGACAAAGGATTTGGAAAGGAAAAATGGCATTCTTGGAAATTTATTTATGAAAATAATGGAAATTAGCAGAAAAGGAGGGTGAAAGGTCACAAGTTTCATGTGAGGAGGAAAATGAAGGAAAATAATCGCAGATTGAAGAAATTAGAGGCCACATTGATTAAAAGTATTTTGAGGATCAATTGGTAGTTTGTTTCAGTTCAATATTTTTTCAGTTTAGTTTTGGATATCTCTCTCTCTACAATCTCTCTCTCACACTCTTGGACACTTAGAGAATTCTCAGAGCACTATAACATTGGATCAAGAAAAGAATAGTAATAGCAACGAAGGAAAATGGAAGAAAAGATCAAACAAGGAAGAGCGGAATCAAGAGGCTACAAAGATATTACTTGTAGATATCTAATTGCATGTGTGATTTCCTTGCTAGATTTTGCATGTATGGTACATTCATGTGTGTATTTGGTTCTCTTGTTTTCATTGGCATGGGAATTTCCAGTTGTAACAAAGTTCTTCAACCTTGCCTTTCCATTTATGGATAGCCATGGTGTGGTGGGTTATCTTGTATTTGGTTGAGTTGTATTTATAGATGGTTTCAAAACTGAGTGAGGTTGTCTCTGAAAGAAAGAAATAAAGCCTAGGAATCCCTTGACCAAAGAAGGTTGGATTGCGGTAAAGTTGTACCTCGATAGGCCTAGGAATCCTCGACCAGTGAATGGCGGGATATACAGTAAAGCCTAGAGGTGTGTTCCCTTGATCAAGGCTAGGAATCATTAACGAGTGCCTGGTTGGATATATGGTAAAGCATGGAGGGTGGAGTCTCGATTAGTCCAAGGACTCCTCGATTGGTGAATGGTGGGATATGCGGTCAAGCCTAGAGACTAGGAGGCATGAAAATTCCTTACGGTATAGGTGGATAAATCTAGAGGCATCCATGCTTGATTAGGGACTATTGACTTGGTGGGTATTATGGTAAAGCCTGAGGAAACCTAGACTGGTTTGGTTTTAAGTCCCACATTCAAGTTTGAAATATGTAACAAGGTTGATTGGATGAAAGAAAGATTTGGTTAAGCCAAATCTATGGTTGGGTGGTTTGTGGAAGTCTCTGACTTGGTTTGTATATGAATTCATTAATAAGAGCTCCTTCTCCTTTGCTATTTCATGTGTAAATGTACTTGTTTATATGTGGTTTTTATGGCTATTATATCCTAGTTATTTTTGTTGGTTATATGTTGGTTATGAGTATGTCTTATGGCATACTTGATGGATTGTTCTGATCATGTTTCGATTAAAAAATGAATGTAAAATTAATATATGACCTAATAGATGATAATCCAACTATTATGATAAGGCAACAATTCTTCTTTACGAATCTCAGATAAGTATGAGCCCCCTATGCTCGGATCTATTGTTATGACCTGTAGATTTCATATTTGTGACATATTTGACGAAATTCCTATCATGGATAATAGGGTTCATATAAATTATTTAAACCATTGATTGCATTATTAGCGTTGTTATATTGATATTATTCATTTCAGAAGGTTTCATGAAGTTCTAGATAGTGTCCTAAGACCCGGCCTTGAAAAAGTATCTCAGTATTCGGGATCGCTGGAAAAAAAAATTCCTAAAAAATTCCACAATCATTAGAATTCCTTGCTATCAAAGTGAGTGGAAGGCCTCAGTCGCATGCATGGCCTATCATGGGAGTGACTGAGGATCCAAATAAGTGAAATTTCAAGTTGTCTCAAGGGTTGGCCACCTGTAAGGGTTGATTGGTTCCTAGAGGTTCTGTAGCACGTATGGAAGGTCAGTTTGGTTTCATTATGTTAGTTCCACTTCCTTAAACATACATGGGGATTTTAATCACATCATAGTAGACTCTCATAACATGTTTAACCCAATGGATAAATTATCTTAAGTAAATATGGGAGGATGGTGTTACACTATCAATGTCTACAAAATATATAATACATAACAATAATTATACAATTGCATTAAACAATTTAATAAAACAAGTTAAAGAATGATCTAGAATAAATTTTATTATAATTATTAAGACAATAAAATGAAACTAGATTAATTTAAAGAAAACAACAATATTACCTCTATTATCTGTAGGCTCATCCGATGTGAAGAGGATGTTGGGATACTATCTCCAATCCATCCATTTCTACGAACATGAAACCAAGATAAATATGTCACGTCATCCTCACTAGTTAGTAGCCCCAATGCCTCGATGGAAATCTTGGCTGGATACTCTGGTAGGCACCGCTTGGGCATCATCTCACCCCGCATGTGCATCTGCACCTCAGTCATCATCCTAGGAGGGAAACGGTCAAAATTAGGTTTCTTCTCTGAAAACATCTCAAATAATAAACAAAAAACTCTTAAACAAAATGGAAGTTCGCCCTCCCATGTATCATAGCACAAAATCTATCTAAATCCCTATAAAAATACTGCAAAAGATGGTATACCATATGATACATTAGGGGCCCTGCATTAAGTAATAAACATAAAATAAACGAAGGAAACTAATGCGCTTCCAATCATTAGTATAGTGTGAAATGGTATTTACTAATAGTGAGAGGAATCTAACCTCCTATGCACCAAAATAAGCAATCTGTAGCTATCCACTAGAAACCTAAAAGTATGTTGTACGCACTACATGATCCCCAACATATCTCTGAGAGTAGACAAGCTAACTCTCTATTGCAACACCATGGGGGACATTAGGGAACTAGGGAAAATCATCCCCTCTCCTAGATAGGCTAGTGATAAAATATATGTCCTCCTCAAAGGGCCTATACCTTGTGTTAGGACTGACACAAAAATTATTTTGGTGGACATCCCACTGACGAATCAACTATGCCAACAAGCCAGAGTGCACATTCAGGGATGTATCCTCCTCACAGTACTTAAGGAGGCCTACATTCCTCATGAACACTCAGTTTTTTGTGGTAATAGGGCGAGGGTGTAAATCTATCTCCCTCTCTCGTGCCTCCCATGGTCAGACCCTGTTTTATTGGTTCACCATTTTCAATCTCTCCTGTTGTTTCTCCCTCTGTTGACGTCTCTTCTACATGATTGGCATATAAAATACAACAACCTCATTAATAGAACATATTTTTTTTTTATTGAGTGATTAACATAAATGCACTAACATTGGTTCACCATGAAACATGAAAGAATTAGCCACTGTATGTATATCCAGATGATGCACCGCTTTTGGTTCACATACATACAAACACATTGGTTATTTTTATTTTCAATGTGGTGCGTCGAGAAAACATTACACACTAGTGTGTATGTATAACCTTTTCACTCTCAAATTAGGCATTCAAGTTATTGAACTTACGGAGCTATATTTTTTTTATACTACGTGGGTGGCGCATTTGGTAAACATAAATCCACTAGGAGTAAATTTTTCCATATGCATTGACATAAAAATTATAGTTTTGCTTGGTGCATTCAAATTTATAGGGGGCGCTAGAATACAATGCATGAATTTAACGCACAGAAATGTTTTTACAAGGTGCACCGAAATACGATGCGTGACTTAACGCACTATAGTGTTTTCGATGGTGCGAGCCAAACCTGTCAAACGCACCGCACAGGGAAATAAATTCAAAAACAATGAATTTTTGGACCTAATTTTAAATTATAATCCACTAGAAAGTTAAATAAGAGAGAAACATAGGCATTACCTACATATGAACATGTTGGTTATTTTTATTTTCAATGTGGTGTCGAGACAACATTGTGCACCCAGTGCGTGCATATGTCATTTTCGCACCGAAACAGGACGTTTAGGTTATCGAACACACTGAGCTATATTTTTTTAATTTTATGTGCATTTCGTAAATATAAATGCACCAGGAGTAACTTTTACCATACACACTGACGTGAAAATTCTAGCTTTTCCTAGAGTGTTTTAATTTACCAAAAACATTGAAAACACTGCATTGTGTTAAGGTTAAACACTAGAATTTGGTGAACCCTATATATTTCTAGGGTGCACCATTCCCAGTGTAAGCATAGCTTGTTGAACACACCATGCAAGTTTTTTTTATTATCCAAAAACAATGGATTTTTTAACCTAATTTACAATTCTAATCCACTAGAAAATTAAATTAGAGAGAAACATAGACATTACCTAGAAATTTTCTTATCACGAAGGAATAGTTGACACGTAATGAAAAAGACAAATTTCACCACCGTTTGAGAAGATTCAAAAGCCACGCGTTGAGCATGGGACAAAAGGATGGTGAGCAAGAGAAGCACTTACAACAGGGTTCTTGAGTGAGGAAAGAGTAGCATGGGTACTTGAGAGATCTAAAACACTACAAATAGTAAAAATTAAATTTAAGATAGATACATTTTTTTTTTATTTAACCCTAATCTAGTGCATTCTTGTAACAACATCAGTGCGTACTATTTCCAAGCACATTATTATTTTTTTAATTAAAAACCCTATATCGGCGCTCTTGGTATGTATACACTAGGGCGTTTAGATATATGAAAATCATCAGTGCGTCACGGGGATATAGCACCAAAATGGTGAAACAAAATTTACGATCAACATTTTTTTAAATTTAATATTTGTCTAGTTCTATCGAGTAGTATAAGCACCAGTTCCTTGGTAGTAACGTAGTAGGGAATTTTAATACATGAAAAACATCAGTTCCTCATGGGAATATAACATCGAAATGGTGAAAATAATTTTACGACCGGTACTTTTTAAATTTAAACTTTGTCTCATGCTATGGAGTAGCATAAGCACCAGTGCATCATATATAGGTGGTGCACTGTTGTTTTTTTTTTAAATAAAGCCTCGATGATGAACCATTCTATATTAAAAATCGAGGATTTTATTTCAATTAACGACACCAATTCTTATAATATAATAAGCGCACCGTTGTTTTTAAGTTAAAAAATACACAACATTTTTCTATATTGTGTATGCACTGGGGTGTTGGTGTATTGGTTTAACATTGGGTTGTCGTCACAATATAGCACTGGACTGGGAAAAATGAATTTTATGATTGACATTTTTTTTAAATTTAACCCTTTTCTGGTGTTATGAAGTAGTATATGCATCGACGCACTTTCTATACTTAGCGCACCATTTTTTTTTTAAATAAATCTACCACAAGGCACCATATACTATTAGGCACCAGCGCATATATGTAGAAATTATATAACTAATGCATTATACATCCAAGATTCTCCTGATCACACACTATTTGACTTCATGCATAATATAGAATCTCTTCTACTATTGATCATTACTTGTGGAAATTAAATCAATTGTATGCACACACTGAAACCATAAAAATTCACACATATGAACACAATGTTTTAACGGGAAAGCTTGAAGCTAAAAACCCCAACTATATGTATATAATATATGTCATAGAGATCATGTAACAATCCTCATACAAAGTTGATCATATCAAGCTCTCAATACAATACAATTGCTACACACTAATCAGGCTCGATCTAGCAAATCCATGCACCGATCTCTGCCACCTGCTAGCCTACCTCTACTGTGTAATCCCTGATGAAGAATGGCTCTGAATGAACTTGAATTGGTCCAGCCTTTCTCACACAATCCTCATTGGCATCTCTAACCACTGTGTGTTGCAAATCATGCAACACTATAGTCATAACTGATAGTCAACCTACTCTTTCACCTACCTCTCCACTGATCTCCACTGAAACTGTCCATGCACTGTAGTTAACTAATGTATTCTTCAGTTGATTAATGAGTTAATATTTAGTTAATTAATTAATAATTAATTCACACCACTCTCACTAGTGTATCAATCAATTCGACTAGATACAACTAGCTCAACTGTGTCTAACTGGGTTAAACTGAACACAACTCCACCAACTACCTCAATAACTCCACCAAACTCTATCACATGAGTTCTAACTGAAGTCTCCATGAAATAGCTCCACTTAACCCTCAGGAATAGCGTAATTGCTTCTGTCAGCTCCTGTGCCACATCTGTGCACTTAACTGAAGTGCTCCAAGAGAATAAGATAATGTTTATAGTCCAAATATTATTAAGAGCTAATAATATTCGACATATATATTTTTAGACTAGCAATCTAAAAATAGATTCCACCCAATATGTCTAAAAATAGAATTCTGTCTATTTTTCCAACTTGACCAACCATCTACAAATAGCATCCTGCAACTCATAGAATATGATCGACATGTCTAAAAATAGACATAGTCTAAAAATAGACTTGCGCCAAAAATAGCCTGCAGACCCACTTCATGAAGGCGACTCCTTTCACTAAGCTCATCATCTTGTTGCAATCTCAACACTCCCTCTCAACAAGATAGGGATTATCTTCCACCCCGATCCTGCCTCTGTGGTATTCGAATTTGCTGTTGGTGAGCGCCTTTGTCAAGATATCAGCATCCTGATCCTCGGTAGGAGTGTAAGAAAGTAACATGATCTTCTACTGCACACAATCTCTGATATGATGATACTGGATGTCAATGTGTTTAGATCTATCATGAAATACTGGATTAACCAATAGTTTGATGCAACTCTGATTATCACAATATATCACAGTAGGATCTAAGTGTGAACTGAACAACCCGACCAGGATCTTCCTCATCCATATAGCCTTGTATGGAGCCAAACTTGCTGCCATGTACTCGGCCTCCACTGAACTAAGTGTCGCGGATCTCTGCTTCCTACTGTACCAAGAAACTATTGTCGACCCGATACTGAAAATCCCTCCAGATGTGCTCTTTTTGTCCGTTGGGCTCCCTACCCAATCTGCATCTGTGAAGCCATGCAGCCTCACCTCATCTAATTTTCTGTACCATAATCCATAACCCGATGTGCCTCTAAGATATCTCAATACATGCTTGTCTGCGTTCCAAAAGAGCTTGGTAGGCTTAACCATAGCTTGTGAAAGCTGGTTAACAACGTAGCATATGTTAGGTCGTGTATTGACTAGATACATAAGCGACCCCACCAACTATCGGTAAACAGTGGCATCCACTACCTTTACCGATGTAGCATCCTCTTTCCTCCAACCACCAGGAAGAGGAGTGTCGATAGGCTAGCATCCATGCATGTTGAACTTCTCCAGTATCTCTCGAGCATACTTTCCTTGAGACACAAACAATCCATCACTGCGCTGCCAAATTTCCAATCCCAGGAAATAATGAAGGAGGCCCAAGTCCTTCATCTCAAAATCTTTTGCAAGATCAGCCTTGCATGAGAGTATCAAATGTTCATCACCTGTCAAAATCAAATCATCTACATAAAGTACAATGATCAGCAACTTACCCTCCACCATAATCTGGTATAGGTTCGGATCCGCCTCACTCTTGGTTAATCCAAGACTGGTGAAATAACTATCTATCCGTGTGTACCAAGCACGAGGTGTTTGTTTCAACCCATATAGCGCTCTTTTGATCTTGCACACATGAAACTCGCTGCTAAAGATATCAAAACCTTCGAGCTGCTCTATGTACACCTCCTCCTCAATGACTCCGTTGAGGAATGCAGTCTTCACATCCATCTGATGAATGTGCCATCCCGTCTATGCTAAGAGAGCTAGGATGCTCCGTATGGAAGAATACCTTACGATAGGTGCAAAGGTTTCCTCATAGTCGATCCCCTCAATCTGTGAGAAGCCCCGGGAAACAAATCTTGCCTTGTACTTCTTGATGCTCCCATCAGCTGCTTGCTTCACTTTGTAGATCCATCTCGAACCTACCACTGATTTCCCTTCCGGCCTTGGGACAATCTCCCATGCACTGTTTCTGACAATCAAATCATACTCTTCCACTATGGCATCTGCCCATGCAGGGTCCTCCACAGCTTCCTCGAAAGAGAATGGTTCTATCACGATACACTTGCTCATCAGAGCCATGTATCCAGTATATCATTTAGGTGGTTGTCTCTATCTGCGCTATGATGTAGGTGCTCCTACAATCTTCTTTGCATCAAGATTCAGTCGCTCAACTTCTGTAGTGCGCTTCCGCCCTCTGATGGTTGGCGCTGCATGAGTGGTTTCTTCCACTCCATGAACCTCCTCTTGTGGCTGATCCACATCTTGAGGCTCATCCTTAGGAACTAATAGCTCCTCATCTGCATGCAAGTGTGGCTCCCTCTCAAGCGAACACTTCATGGCTTTCTCCTCATGAAATTTGATATCCCGTCACACAACAGTCTTACGACTGTCTGGAAAATACACCACGTGGTGCTGGTGTACATGCCCCAAAAATATCAACCTACTGCGGGAGTCGACTCAACTCTTCCTGGCATCCTTCGTCATATGAATGTAAACAGGCGAGCCAAAAATCTTCAAATGAGAAATATTAGGCTTCTTACCAGAAAACGCCTCTTTAGGTGTACTCATGCCAAGTACTCTGTGAGGACAATGGTTTTGTACATAAACTGCAGTATTGCATGCCTCAGCCCACAAGTGTATGGGAAGGCCCTGATCATGTTTCATCGCCAATGCGTACCTGATGTTACGATGCTTCTCATTCCCGATGTGTGGGTTATGAGGCGCTATGAGCTCTCTTCGAATTCCTTTTGCGCTGCAAAATTCTTTGAATTCGCCAGAGATGAATTCACCACCATTATCGCTCCTAAGAGCCTTCACCTGCTTCCCCAATTCTTTCTCCACCAGTGCCTTAAACTCACAGAACTTAGAGAATGTCTTTCTCTTCTGTTGCATGAAGAAGATCCAGCACTTACGATAAAAATCATCAACAAATATCACATAATACATGTGCTTTGCTGTCGAAGCTACTGAGAAAGGTCCGTCTGTGTGAATTCTCTCAAGGATCGTCATGGCGTGACTATCCTTCTCATGAAAGGTGGCTTTCAAAAATTTTCCCAAAGTACATCCCTTGCACTGATCTGACTGCGCAAGTGTACCTTTGGGAAGCCCAGTAGAAATCTGCTACAAAATTTTCAAAGCACCATGGTGAAGATGGCCCAATATCCTATGCCATAGCTCGCCCTCATCCTGACTCACCACTCCTTCTGCCTTTCCTGCCATTATTGTGCAGCCATCTACCTGTAACTAATAAAGGTTCTTAACTCGAACCCCTATCCTCCGGGTTTCACCAGTTGCCTTACTGCGCAGGAAAACCTTTCCCTCACTAAAGATAACATCATATCCCTTGTCTTCCAACATCGCCACAAAGATCAGATTCTTCTTCAATCCTGGAACATGCATGACATCCTTCAAGATGAAAGGTTTTCCAGACTCCCTCTCAAAGGAAATGGTCTCGATACCAGTCGCACTGTATCTACCATCATCGCCCATCTCGATGTGCACTCCAAGATCTTTCTCATCCAGATCAATAACAAATATTTGTCTCTGGTCATATGGAAAGATGCACCACTGTCAAGAAACCACACTAAACTCATCATACTTGAGACCAAGCATGCGATCAACGAAAAATCTAGCTCAAACTGCGAGGCTAAGGCCTCTCTAGCTACAGATCCAGCAGCCTGCTTATTTTTCTTCTTCTGTGGACAATTAGTGGCGTAATGTCTGTGTTGGTGACAGTGAAAGCACTTCACCTTGGACATGCCTTGCTACTTGCCTTTCGCACCGGATTGAGAAGTATTCTTCTTACTCTTCCCCTTCCTTGCTTTGGCAGCCAAAGCGCAATTTTCTTCATCTTCATTCTTTGATGAAGATCCATCCCTGGTACTCCGCCTTATCTCCTCCTGTACAATATCTGACCAAAGTCACTCCCATCCTGGCAGTTTCTCCCGACCATCGACAGAGTCCTCATAGGAATGCCAACTCTTCGGAAGCCCAAGTAGAGCTAAGCTCACCAAGTCCTCTTCATCTACAGTAACCCCCACACTTCCCAGCTCATCCCTGCACTGGAAAAACTTTGTGAGGTACTTGGGTATACTGTCGCCTTTCTCCATTTTTATTTTCTTGAGCTTATCCTTGAGCGCCAACTTCCTCTAGTCGCTCTTGCTTTGGAACAAGTCTGTCAAAGCTTTCCACATAAAGAATGGAGAAGCTTTACCATGAAGGTTGGACACTATGTGATACTTCACACCTTCCAACAGAATCCTTCGACATTTTGATGTCTTCTTTTGCCATGCGTCAAGTGCGGCAGCATCGCTAGAAGCAGGTTTTGGAATTTTTGCATCTATGAACTCCTTCAACCCATTATCCTCCAGCACTGCCTCCATCCTATCCTTCCATGCAATATAATTTGAGCTGCCCTCAAGGGTATACTCCAATCGCAATCCGTTGAAAGACATCTCAATTCGACACCAAGAAAAAACTACTGCAAATTCGAATTCCACCAGCACAAAACTCAACTGCTTCAATGATTTGCAATTGCTCCAATGATCAATATCACTCTGATACCATTTAGAAATTATATAACTAATGCGTTATACATCCAAGATTCTCCTGATCACACACTATTTGACTTCATGCATAATACAGAATCTATTCTACTATTGATCATTACTTGCGGAAATTAAATCAATTGCATGCACACATTGAAACCATAAAAATTCACACATATGAACATAATGTTTTAACAGGAAATCCTGAAGCTAAAAACCCCAACTATATGTATATAATATATGTCATAGAGATCATGTAACAATCCTCATACAAAGCTGATCATATCAAGCTCTCAATACAATACAATCGCTACACATTAATCAGGCCCGATCTAGCAAATCGATGCACCGATCTCTGCCACCTACTAGCCTGCCTCTACTGCATAATCCCTGATGAAGAATGGATCTAAATGAACTCGAATTGGTCCAGCCTTGCTCACGCAATCCTTACTGGAATCTCCAATCACTGTGTGTTGCAAATCATGCAACACTATAGTCACAACTGGTAGTCAGCCTGCTCTTTCACCTACCTCTCCACTAGTCTCCACTGAAACTGTCTATGCACTGTAGTTAACTGATGTATTCTTCAGTTGATTAATGATTTAATATTTAGTGAATTAATTAGTAATTAATTCACACCACTCTCACTAGTGTATCAATCAGTTAGACTAGATACAACTAGCTCAACTGTGTCTAACTGGGTTAAACTGAACACAACTCCACCAACTACCTCAATAAATCCACCAAACTCTGTCACATGAGTTCTAACTGAAGTCTCCATGCAATAGCTCCACTTAACCCTCAGGAATAGCATAATTCCTTATGTTCACTCATGTGCCACATCTGTGCACTTAACTGAAGTGCTCCAAGAGAATAAGATAATGTTTATAGTCCAAATATTATTAAGAGCTAATAATATTCGACATATCTATTTTTAGATTGGCAATCTAAAAATAGATTCTACCCAATATGTCTAAAAATAGAAGTCCATCTATTTTTCCAACTTGACCAACCATCCACAAATAGCATCATGCAACTCATAGAATATGATCGACATGTCTAAAAATAGGCTTGCGCCAAAATAGCCTGCAAGCCCACTTAGTGAAGGTGACTCTTTTCACTAAGCTCATCATCTTGTTGCAATCTCAACAATATATATGTTAACAATGTGTCTCTAACGCACCAGGACAACCGTGCATATATATATATGCACAGTTGTCCTGGTGTAGTAGAGACATACTGTTAAAAAACATCCACCTTCCCAACTCTGTAAGTGATCTCTGCTATAAATTGAATTTTGAGCTATTTTTATAGGGGCTTCCATAAAAACCTCCACTATAGAGTCTTTTCCTTGTAGTGTAAGGACATTTAAATACACCCTATATGAATCATAAAATGCATTGCATCATGATACACACTATGAGCATAATTATAATTAATAACATAGATACTTGTAAATTATTTATTATGAATACTCTAATAACTGAGATTGATTAATGCAATAACATATTTATAATACATTAATACATATTATTCATAAATTAATGCATATTCTAACTAATAGATGAAATGAGCCTTTTTCTCGGCACTTGTACTAGAAAATTTTAAATCTAGTAGAATTTTAAGAATAATAAGTTCAAGTTGTTTAATATGCAAATTTTGAGTGCCTTAAGGGTTTTTTTTTATGCTAAATGCATTCACGCACTAAAAAGTGCATTTTAAACAACACATAATTACAATCTTGCTCGACATTGTATTGATGGATTCTGACCAAAAAAATCATTTTGTTTAGTTAGATTGTGCCATAAATTAATATATGTAATACATTAATAATAATATTATTATTATATTGATAAATGGTATTAAATTATATATAAATACAATTTTTTTATTACCAATACCCAAAAAAACTATTACCTTCTAATTGTTATAAACATATTTAAATTCTAAAATATAAAAAAATTAAATGTTCAAAGTTTTTCACGATATTGATTTTGCTTATATATTCAAAAATACATTTCAAATAAAGAAAAATATAAATTTCATTAAAAATATATATGGCACTATTGAAAAATAAAACAATTAAACTCTGCCATAACCATTATATGAGTATTAACTATTAGATCATTATTCAAAGTTCAAACAAAAACCAAATTTATACATATCTAGCCCAGTATGAAGACGATTTCTAAGTATGTCTGTGATAAACATAGAGTTGACAAGTGTCCAATAAATAAAAATAATAAAATAATTTTCTCCAAACAAATAATGTGTGCCTGATAAAAAAATCTAAATTAACCAGATAAATAATGTTAGACTGAATAAAAATCTCCACGCATATAAATTAAAAATTGATTTACACAATAATTACAATTACTTACTAAGTTGGTTCTGCTTGGATTTGATCTTCTTCGCTTTCTTTGGGCTCGTGATCGCTCTGTAATAATATAAATAAAAAAATAAAATTACAATTACATAACAATTACCATGAAAAATAATGCAAACTCAAAACTATAATTGTAAAGAAGAAACACAAAAACTCAAAACTATAATTGTAAAGAAGAAACACAAAAAGATATAATTAAGATGATTTGTTTGATTTTTATTTTTAAGATAATAAATATTTAGGTAAATGAAAAGTCGTCTCTATTCAAATAAAATGATGAATTTAAAAAGATACACAATATAATTTAATCTTAAAACAATCTTTAGATTTTTTTATATCCCCTGGAAGAATGGGGTTGACAAGCCACATAGAGTTGTTTGTGGTCATTTGCAAGTAACTGATATGATCGAGTTGGAGATTGTAGAAGGTGTTGATGAGGCTCGCCAACACTGATATTTAACATGTTCTATTGCATGAAATGCATGGTAGGTTTTTAGTGGAATCACGTGATTTTAAATTTGAACTATGATCTCTACACCATGGAATTAATTCAATTTTTTTTTTAAAGATATTATATTTATTTATATATTTAAAAGCTATAATTTAATTAAAAAAATAATTATGTTACAATTAAAACGTGTTTAGTTAAATTCTAACCTATTTTCAAAAATTAAAATAGTTATACAATGTTTTTTCTAAAACTTATAAAGTCATATTAAGGTGTCAAACATTTAAAAAAAATGGTTTGGAATGAATTTTATATTTTTTTAGATGGGGTGGTCTCTTAATTTAAGGGCTTTTGTGATAAAGAAATTCAATCTGATAGTTAGTAGTGTGAGATAAAAGGGTTTGGAAAGAAATTAAGTGATGTGTTGGTAAATTATTATGTCGACCTCCAATGGAATTCCAATTTGACATATTATTTTGTAACCTTCATAGTTAAAAATGTTAATATATACACAATATAAGTTCTCATTGAGATTTACAAAATATCTATTCCAATTATGCATTTTTTAATTTAATAAAGAAAATTGCAACATAAAGATTATGAACTCTTCAATTTCTATCGGAAAGTAAATATAGTGAATATACACTACAAATATTGAATGAAATACCTAGCTAAATAATTAAAGTAATTGCTCACATTATATTAATAGGCGAGAAGTTAAAAAATGCAGTCAAGAGTGCATTCTCCGCCTCTGAAGGAGGAAACCGGAGATGAGGAGTATAAAAACTCTACCGAAAGTAAGAGAAACTAGATCCTTGAAGTTCTTTAATTTGCATAACAAGAAAATTTTTAACCAAAATCATGCTTCTGAGAAGAGAAAATACATAATTTATGCATGAAATGACAAAAATGACACATAATAAGCCAAAAAAATATGCATAATGAGCCAAAGAGCTTCGAGGTGTTGTTTTGTTCACCTTCAGAAAGTCTCAAGTTGAAGTGACCTGCAGAGAGGCCAGATTGTAGGGAAAATACATACCTAAGAGTCACCATTTCATCGAGAGCTAAATTTTTCCGCACTAAAACTACATGGTGGTCACGCTAGAATCGCATTTCACCCAAGCCGTGCCATGAGCCTGCAAGTTGCTTTGTCCGCCATATACGCCTCTAGAATATATCAATCATAAGGGCTGGGGTGAGGTGGGGATGAGGGTGCATCAACCACCGAGGGGATGGGTGCTTGGGAGGGAGAAGGTTGGGTCATGAAGGCACAAGGAAAGGGCGGGGAGGAGGATATAATCGATGTAGAATGTGAGGAGGAAGGAGTTGGGGAGGAGGAGGGAATGTTGGGTGGGAATTCCACAAGAATGTATCTAGAAAGCCACCTGAGAGATTAAACATAATGAATTTGGTGGGTGGAGATATCTATTATCCAACCAAAAACTCTCATTCTCTCTTGGGCACACTCCTTTAGTTGACACGTGAGGAGGTTTCTGAGTGCCCAGAGCATTGGTTGACCTACAAGTAAAATACCTTCTAGCGGACGTTAAAAAGAAGGCTTTTAATGTTATAAAATTGTGTAAAAATATCAAAAAAACATTTGTTTGGGATAGTGGATGTTTTAAGGAATGTTTTAACAGAACTACATCACAACTAAAAAAATATGGGCAGTCGGAGGTTCTAGCAGATGTTTTTTTGTAGCACACTTAATGGAAAAAGTAGAACTGGTGCGCTAAATACATAAAAGCATTGGGTGACATACATAACTAAAAACATTGAGACATTGAATGAAAACGATAATGGTTTGTAATACACACTGCACTAGTGCTAAAATATAAAAAATCCCTGGGGAATTCTTCTAAGGAAAGACATCGGGCATGCAAAAAATAATTGTTTTGTTGGTGCTTTGTTTTAAACTTGCAGCAGCAATGTGTATTGTTAGTACAAATGGCCTGACCCGTTAGTTATACAAAAGAACTGATGTTGTTAGTTTTCATAATGCACCGGGCTGGAAATACTATTTTGTAGGACCGGGGAGTTAGTTATATGAAAACACTAGTGCTTTAAGAATTACAATGCATTGGGGTGTTAATCTCAAACAAGACTGGTTCTTGAAGTGATTAACGCACGAGTGCTCTCATTTTCTTAAAATGCACTAGGAATGAAAAAAGATATCATCACGGTGCTTTTATATAACATAATGCACCAATGTTTTTTTATGTTATAGAAAAACATATTTTTGAATGCTATTTTCTCTTTTTTGGAAACATTGACCTATGACGGTGCAAAAATTGTAACTTTTTAAATCCATTATTCATCGAAAAATTGACATATATCTTATAAAAATATTCATATAAATTAAAATTTGATTCGTGCATTTTTATATGATTTTTGGATTAATTTTTTATATTATCAGATTTTATATCTCTTCATTATAATATTTGATCAGTGGTGTAACATTTCAGAATGACATTGGATAACACAATAGAATAAATTAAAATGTATTTTATTATATATCAACAAGAGTTTTTTTCATACAAAATGGGATTGGTATTGGTAACCCATTTTCTTTAAATTGGGACACTATGTCTATTACATTAAACAAAATGTATGATTTTCACAGAAAATTATTTCAAAAAATACAACAGGTTGCATTGATATCCAAGTCGATCATCATTATTCACTAGAACTATTGTCAGTTCTTGAGCTACTTCCATGAATTGGGTTATTTGGATGAATGATTTGTTGATTACATCAATTGTTTTCATCTTCCTAATCTTGTTGTTCCATCTACAAACATAAAAATAAAGTGTAATGAGTGTATCTACATTGGTGAGAATAATGAAAATTCAAATAAATAATATACATCAATGTAAATAAAATAACAATGTACCATTGAAAGAATTGACTCATAAATTGTGCAGATGGTGTCAAAACCAAGTCTCATGCCTTGTTGCAAAAAGTATTCTGTTGGCATAGTTCCATACTTTGTTTCCTGCATGTTTTAAACCCCATTATAAATCATAGATTTAATATAAATGATTTGTTTGTTCTATTAATTATAAAATTAAATAAGTAAAAAAACATAAATACTTACAAATTCCACAATTAATTTTTGATATTCCAACCTATACTCACAACCCTTATTTAACCCAATGTCATTCGATTCTTCTGATGGCTCTTCTTTGTATGTTAGTACCTATTTGAAGGCATTCAAGGATGGTTGATTTAAAAAAACTTAAAATATATACAAAAAATAAACATTGAGTTGTTATAAGGAAATATAACAATTACTCACAAACTTTGAGATCAACCCTTTTCTTCCTTGTCGTCCTATTTTATGTGATGAATGATTTCTATCTTTTTTTTGAAGGAAAATACTTGAAAATTAATATTTAATGCTAAATTATTCTTTTATATGTACAAAATAGATCATGATTACATACATTTGAAGCATGTTCTTGTTGAGATGGCTCTTCTTGTGATGTAATTATGTCCATTTCTTTGATCATCTCCTTATACATTTTTTAGATATTCATACTAGCATGTTTCACATCAGCGCATTGGTCATTTGGGATTTTCATAATATTCCTTAAAAACATTATAAACTATTTTTATAACGATATATGAAAAAAAAAATATAACAAAATCAATATTAAGAAATGAATGTTTTGTAGTAATATATACATATAATTCTAGAAAACCATTTTATACAATTGGGAATATTACCTTTTCAATGATTCCTTTTTGTTGTTGTATGTTTTTGCATTTGCAAGTTTGGCATGTCTCATTGACCATTGCTCTGGAAATTCTTCCTATAGTTTAGATATAACCTGGTTCTTAGAATAATTGGATTTATTTTTGTATTGCAAGTGGAAAGTATGTCTATACATTCATTCCACAAGATCCTTCATAGTTATGTAAATCACCCCCCGCTTATTAACCTCCAACACCACTCCAAATAAGATAAGAAATCATTCATCATCATTTACATGTTATATAAATTTTGTTTTCCTTGAACGACATTGATCTTGTTATAGCTCCTAGAGATAACACATGGGTTGAAGAGAGACCAGTGCCCAGGAGATTTTGATGAGTGCTTGTTGGATTTGCTAGAGTTGTCACTTAAACTCATTATTTAATTGGATTTTAGGTCACAATGGGTTAAAAATATTCTTTAAGAAGAGAAATACAAATATTTCTATAGAATAATACTCATATAAGCATTAAGGTTTAGTTCTAGTGGTCAACATTACATGAACATATAGTTTATCATTCATTGTAGTATTTGGAGAGAAGAATTATTAAAGGAAGAAGTCAAACACATAGGACTTAAACTAAGAAACCAATGCATGAAATTCAACATGAAATGGATGAGAGAAAAACAATTAAGTGGTTTTCTAAGATACATGGAGAACATATTAAGGATAATATTTCTTATTCATCCATAGGAACCTTTTGACAACATTATACTGAGATAAATCCATGAATCATAAAAAACATATCCAACAACTTCTATTACATGTAATCTAAGAATAAAAATGAATAGATTGTGAACAAACACAAAATAAAATAGATACTACACAACCGTGTAACCCATAATCGCCAAAATATTTCATTAATATTCAACAAGGCATACATCACATTGACAATTTGCAGAGCTTCCCTCTTGAAACAAAATTCAGAACCCTTGGTTCTATATCATAAACTATTTTTATAGGGTCTTAGGAAGAGTACCCTTTACAAAATATTATTTCCTGATTTGGAAGTCAATCATCATAACAAAATATCATCGTACTTTGTGGCACAATTGTATTAATCAGATCCTAACTCATTGGAATTGATTCTTTTGAAATTAAATATTTACATACAAAATAAATATCAAAGTGTCATGATCGACACAATCGACAATGTCCTTAATCACAATAAACAGGTTTTGGAGGAAGTTTCGTTGGGTCGATGATATGGAGTACTGGAGGGTTAATAAACTATTTGCATCTCTTCCATAATGTTGGAGCTAGTAGAGGAGCATGAAAGAACCGATGATAGGAAATATTGAGATTTGTGAGCCCTTTGTAGTACAACCTAGGATGGAACAAGGTCTTGACCAACACTAAAAGCTGAAAATCCATTCTCAAATAATTCACCACATTCTTACCCTTCATAGTGGAAGTATTCTCATGAGAGGAATCCACCTTTCTCTTAGCCTCTACTATAATTTGATTGTATTGTTCCAACTAGATCAAAATTCCCACAAAGTACCAACATTTGGGAAGTTCGTCTCTTACTCTCTCCTCAAAATCAACATTGAAGGTAGCCACATATTTTAGTACCACATCTAAGCATTCTTAAACTTTGGCTCTGAACTCCTCCTTATGAACAAATTTTTAGATCTTCGTGATAGAAGATACTCTATCCACCACATATATAACCCTCAACTCACTAAGCGACTTCTCATTTACATATTGGATAAACATATTGTAAGTATGGGAGTTATTTTCACCTTCTTCCTCAGAAGTTAGGATGAAGAAGTCATAATCCTTGATTACAATATTATTCTCATCCATAAAAGTTATATGATCCAAGTTTATTTTCATCTCTTCTATGATTTCATCCCGAACAAGATGCTTGGCCTATAGGAGAGACATGTTTCCTTTCTTCTTGCCTTTGAGCTCAGAAATATGGTGGTTTGTTCCCTGTAGGTTCTTACTGATTAGGTATGCATTGGTCTTAACAGTCTCAAGTTTTTTTTTTTTTTTTTCTGTGCTAGGTTTCTCTCAGTAGTGTCAAAATCCTTCTGCACTTTCTTAAGCTCCCCTTCCGAAAGTTGGAACTCGATGAGGGTCATGGTGAGTTGTTTTGTGGTATTTTGGGGGTTCTCAGGCACCAGCACTGCAAAAATGTGAGTGTCTATTCTATGTTGAAGTCTTGTTACCTGTTTCTTGAGAGCTAATACCTCACTGTTTCTATCTATAAACTCTTTTTCTAAGAGCTCTTTCTCTTCTTCCACTTGTGCAAGTTCCTTAGACTATACATGATCACTGGCTGGAATCTTTCGCTTGTGACTTAACTCTTATACTTATGCTTGTGAGCTTTGGAGAAGGGCCTCAAACTAAAATTTATCCTTCATATTCACCCCCATATTTACAATCAACTCCTTGAATTTTTCATTTTTCATGTGCAAAGCTATGGAGTTATCTCTCTCTTTCTTTAACCTTGTTGCAACCATCTCCAACAACCTCTTGGGCTTGCTTATGGTCATTGCATTGTGATAGTTTCTTTTCATCTATTCTATGATTTCATCCCGAACAAGATGCTTGGCCTATAGGAGAGACATGTTTCCTTTCTTCTTGCCTTTGAGCTCAGAAATATGGTGGTTTGTTTCCTGTAGGTTCTTACTGAATAGGTATGCATTGGTCTTGACAGTCTCAAATTTTTTTTATTTTTTATTTTTATTTTTTTTGTGCTAGGTTTCTCTCGATAGTGTCCAAATCCTTATGCACTTTCATAAGCTCCCCTTCCGAAATTTGGAACTCGATGAGGGTCATGGTGAGTTGTTTTGTGGTATTTTGGGGGTTCTCAGGCACCAACACTGCAAAAATGTGAGTGTCTATTCTATGCTGAAGTCTTGTTGCATGTTTCTTGAGAGCTACTACCTCATTGTTTCTATCTATAAACTCTTTTTCTAGGAGCTCTTTCTCTTCTTCCACTTGTGCAAGTTCCTTAGACTATACATGATCACTGGCTAGAATCTTTCGCTTGTGAATTAACTCTTATACTTATGCTTGTGAGCTTTGGAGAAGGGCCTCAAAGGAAAATTTATCCTTCATATTCACCCCCATATTTACAATCAACTCCTTGAAGTTTTCATTCTGCATGTGCAAAGCTATGGAGTTATCTCTCTCTTTATTTAACCTTGTTGCAACCATCTCCAACAACCTCTTGGGCTTGCTTATGGTCATTGCATTGTGGTTAAGATCACTATATAACATATCTCCTAATTTCTTTTGGAAATTGATTTTATCAGGGAGAGGGACACTTTCCATGTCTACTGATACATCCAAAGATTTAAATTGGGATTCTGATGGTATTGATTGTGCTCATGGTGCAACAAGGAGAATTTCATTTTATTTCTTTCTAAATCCATAGTAGCAGAAAATTTGGTCTGGTATGGGACTAAGTGGGATGCCATCTGTTGTTGCATTTATTCCTAGATCTTATTTTCACTTTCTTCAATTTCCTTTCCAGCAGGCCAACTAGGCTCAATTTTAGTTTCACTTCTTATTAAACTTAAGATGGCTACCTCTGAGGATGATGAGGCACCAACTTGAAATGGTTCCTTCAAAGTCACTTGGAAGCTTGGCTGGTCTGGTTTTGTGTCCACCATCGTCGTCTCAATTTATTCTCCCTATATTTCTTGAGTTTTGGCCTTTTTTTCTAGTATGTACATATTCCATATCTACATCCCCTATCTCATCAACATTCCTTTTATGTGCCTTGTCCTTTGTTGTTAGAGTCTCGATCTCCATGCTTGTGTTAATAGGCCATGAATCAAAGTTAGCCTCCCATTTTATCTCAGGCCTATATTCATGCTCATAAGTTGAGGTCTTTATGATTTACATTTTCATAGAAATGATGCCATTAAGATAATAATTCTAGACATCCCCCAAATCAAAATTCATTTGTTTCAATAATTCCTCAACTTCTTGGAATTGAAAATAAAAGGCCATATAGGCTTTCCAAACATAAACACATATCCCTTATTAACATTAAAAAAGTGGACTTGGTCTATGTTAAGGCTCTATCTGATGAATTCCAAAGCAAATATCCTCATGGGCATGAATCTAGGAAAATAGTAGGGAGGAAGCTCACACACATAGACCATAATTTCTGTGTAATCCTAAAATATATACTAGTCTCCCACCCTGGTGTCCTTGATAAGTTAAAGGATTGATTTTTGTTGAGGGAGGAATACTCGAGGGAAACATTGTGGATTATTTTATAATAAATGGACATGTAGGAAGATATCAACTAAGAAAATCCATCATTATCTGGTCTTCTCCTAACAAAAAAATCCTAGTCAAAAAATGACTTCCTTTGTTTGTTGGGATCCATCAGGCTTAGACCCAGACACTCAAACTCAGCCATATGAGTGTACACAAACACGTAAAAAAACAAGGAATAATATCCGAGGTAGGAAGTGGTAGGAAAATGACGTGGTTGGATTAATGGCTCCAGTTAGGTAAGCATAGATGTCAAACAAATGGCTAGTGTAATATCCCAAAAGGGAGAATGAAGTAATACTGAAACACAATATAAGAACTATAGCAAAGTAAACAATAAATCTATATACACATTAGAATGCACATAAATATCTGAGCCATTTTATTATATTGGAGATGGAAAAGAAAGCACAACAGTGATTAAAATATGTGACACTCAAGCCACAAGGGTGGCCTAGAATGACCCTGCAATGATTTCCCAAGAGGGACTGCATAACTGTTGATCTGTTGGAAGTTAAACTGCATTGTCCCTGCTGCAACTGTTGGGACTGCAACTACCTGAAATATAGAAAGTCAGATATATACAGACTGCGAGCTCCGATGATGCTAAAATTGTAGATCTGGGCTCAATGATGGATTCCCAAGATAACCCAGGAAGGGTTTCTCAGATTTGTAAGTCTAAGAAAACCACCCTCTTAAGGCTTCACATATATGCTGTTGGGAATGTAGATCTGAAGCTAGATCTGATGATATGATGGCTGCAATGATGCACAATCAGATCTATGCAAGAAGGGATAACCCTTTCTCTAGATACTTGGGCTAAAAGCTCAAGATCTAGCTCCTCCAATCTCCTCCACTGCATGGAAAATTTTAGGGGCTAATATTCATAGGTGGGCTAATTTTCCATGATTTTTCCAAAAAAGTATTCGCCAATTTCCATTTTTTGTAAAAATGATTTGCCGAAATTTTATAATATAAAATTATTTTCCCTGAAAAATAGCCCACATTATATAGATACTATATATAAAATCATTATAAATTTGCATAATTTTACAAACATATCAACAAAATTTTATAGTTCACATATTAGGGACTAATGAAATTTGCCAACATTTTAAACTTCAAGATAATTTTCCATCCTTAAAATTATCCCTGCTCCATTGAAAACAGCTGCTAAATGAACAACAACTTCACAAAACTACACTATCAGAGAGGGAGGCTCAATAGCCTACTGTTGGTTGTGTCAAATCAGCTCATGAGTGATTGAAACAATAGATCCAATGTAAGGAGATGATCCCTCACAAGATTTCCAACTGAAATACTGGAAACTTCCTTCCTCCAATAGATCTACAGGACTAAACTGCGCAATACTTGAAGGGACTGCTACTGCATAGAGGTAAAACCCAATGGCCTATATGTCGGATGTAGATATGCTGCTCCTAAAATGCTAGATGTGAAGAACAAAGTGGTAGGATGAATCCTCCACTGGTTTCCTAGCTGAATGCTAGAAAACACCTCCTGAAGATGGCACCAATACCTGATAATGAATGAAGAAAAATCCTCTTCCTTAGAGATCACTCAAAGAAAGAGGTGGGATTCCCACTCGGCAACACCCTGTGCTAAACAACACTGCAAACTCTGATAAACATCCCAAGCCTGCATAGAAATGTCCTAAGACAAATCTAGATCTAAACAGATCAAGAAATGAATAATCCAAATCATGCCTTCCATTGTGCCTTCACCTTCATTATATGCATGAGACTTCCATAGCCTAGGCCCACTCCAAAACTGCATTGTACATGTGGAGATAGTCTCCATATTTTACTGCGCTATAGCTTCATGTCCTCCATCATGTTCACATGGGGTGATCACCCTCTTCATCATATGTGCATTAAATGCACCACTTCCTCCACTATCTTATCATAAGTGCTTCATGATCTTCTTTGAATGCACTATGAACTCAGTTGACCTTATCAAAGATCCTCATGATTTTATATTTAAGATCCATGATCTTATTTGAATATTTCATCCTCCATAATCTATCTCATAAATGAGACATGATCTCCATTAATGGAGCTACTCCACTACTCCATGATTTTAGATCTAGATCTAAAATATCCACATACACACATTAAAAGTGGATTTTATTCATCTTTGAGGTTTGTGGGTCCCTCCACCCTTTTATTTACTTAACTTATTAAGAAAATCAAGGACTCTAATATTCCAAATATGATGTGAAAATTTGGGAATATTACAGTCCACCACACCCCCCCCCCCCCTTGGAAAATGTTGCTTGTCCTCAAGAAACTCAAAAAGCATATGCAAAACCATCTATTCCCCTCAAATTGGCATCCACATAAGGAAGGCTTCCTCCATTTGCTACAATGTGTTATGCATGTTTGGTTTCAAAGTTGGCATTCAAAAATATATAGAATGACCTCCAATTGTATGGTTAGATGTCCCCCTTTCACCATGAAGTACCAAGTGACAATAATATGATGTCCAACATCATCATTAATACATGAGATACATAAAATAAAGTGGCTCTTTCCACAAAGGAAAAGTTTCATCTCACAATACATCTCTTCATCCCATGCTTTATGAATTTGATTGAGCATTGACATGCTCTCATCCTTAGCCCTGTTGGCCTTGTTGGATCCAACCATCATTCCAACATTATGGAAAATAAGAAAAGGAGATATATGGGTAGACAAAGATGTCAAACCATATTCTCCCAATAGTAGCCATCGGAGTAAGGCCCTTTGCTGCCATCCTCCATCTCCTCCATGTAAGATGGACATGCCAAACTCTCCCAAAAGAAACCAAAGCAACAAGAGATATTGATGCTTTCTCTCCTCCTCATGTGCATCATGGAGTAAAAACATACTGATAGACATGTGGGATGTCACATCATCCCAATACAAACAAACACCATCAATACACATCATGTGAGCATCATGCCAAGTTTTACCCAATACAAAACACATAGACATAGGAGATGTCATGTGGTTGCCAAATTCTCTCAAGGGAAACCAAAATGAACATGCCTTCTTTTTCTGCATTCTATCATTGATACACAAGGAATGAATCAGAAAAATATGAGCTATTGGGTGGTAACCATACTCACCCAAGAGCAGCCAACGCAGCCATGCCTCCTTCATTTCATAATTGTTTTTCAAGGCATGGATCAAAGAAATAGGAGCCTTTGGGTAGTGAAAAAACTCTCCCAAGAGCATCTAACGTAACCAAGCTTGCTGGCCCATGTCATATATCTGCAAGTGGTCATGCAACCCCTTGCTTATCATGCTCACCCACTCATCCCAATGTGGATGATGAATGATGTAATGCATAAACATGGTATCCTCCCTTTGTAGAATACCATCCTTCCCAAACTGATGAAGAACTTTTCACTTCATGAGATGTTGAAGTGTACCTCCAATGAGATCTCTCAATGAGATTCTCTTTTCACCAAAGGCCCTCCAAAACCAATGTAGTTTTGGGTCTATTGCAGGTAGAATTTTTTCTTTGAGCAATGAGATGCTCATTGAGAAAGTGTCATCTAGAAAGGAGAAAATATTTCTCATCTCAAGATGTCTACCACTTATCATCTTTACCTCCATTGCTTCATGAGTGAAGCTACCTTCAGAATGCTCCAAGAATGATGGGGCCTCTTCATTTTCACAGCTACTAAGTGGCAGTGATGTAGATATGCATGGTAATACATGTGCTATCACAAAGCAAGGCACAATAACGATATCATAACCAGTTATTGTACATAGGATCGTGCTCATCCCATTTTTTGAAACTCTACACTTCAACTCAAAGGGTTGAATGTAGTTCAACAATGATGAACTGGGATAGTTATTAATCTCCTCCTTGATTAGATCAAGGGTCCTCTGTGCTGTGATATGTTGTTTCTTCAAATCAGCATTGTGTTATAACCCTTGGTTATGTGTTGGCCCTGATGGCATGTTCTCATAAGTTTCAATAAGATCTACTGAAACAATTTGTGATGAAAGTTCTTTCATACCTTGGATCAAATAATGTGTGGAAACCTCTTTCCAGAACACAAGAGTTCCTCCAACTGAGACAATAGTGTCTCCAACTACTAGTAAGAGTGATGGCTTCTTTCCTCCAAGTGTACTAGCATTGGAATCTTCCTCCTCTTCCTCATGCATCTCCTGAATCATGCATGGGACTCTATGTGTTAAGAGCTCAAGACTATATTGCAAAGTTACAAGTGTCTCTTCTCAGGATGCAATTACTTTTGCATCTGGTGGTGAATGTAGTGACTTCTTGTCCAGAGTGACAATATTGACATCCTCCTTTGTTTCCTTAGAAAATGTCTCTTTGTGAAACATCTCTGGTTTTCTCACATCAAACTTCTTCCTCAACTTGTGAAAGAAATCTGAGTATTTAGTCACCTTTGCATGCTCCACGTGACCAAACCACCAATCATTGGCTTCACCTAAAAGATTAAGTGCTGCAATTTGGATAGCCTCTTCTTCAAATATAGGATGTAGCCTGAAAAATGCATCTAACTCTTTCCTCCAAGCTTTAACAGTGCTTGAGGAAGATCCATCAAATGTAGGCAGATAGAATCTATTGTGCCTCTTCCTTCTATTGTTGTTATAGGTGTTGGCTCAAGGGGTCCTGACCCAGGTTCGGTGTGCAAGGTTTTCCAACAAACCCCTATACTACTGGCCCTTTCGGCAGTGAAGTATGGGTGGGTGCTGGAACCAGGTTTCCACACCCTGAGAAAGGATGGGTAAAGCAAGAAAAGCTGTGCTAGGTCCTGTAATCCCCGATTACCTTGTTCTGCATAGGGTTAATTAGGTCTCTGTTCGCATCCACGCGTGCTAGATCTATAGTTATATGGTTTTACAACAATAACACAACAATATATAAATAGAACAGAATAGATCTAGATCCAGAAACACACTTACGCAGATCTTCACAGCTTAAAGACAGAAAATACACAATACAACAATTACCAACAATTTGCACCAGATTACTCACAAATTCAGTTCTCTATTAATCCTTCTTATTCATTCATTCATCAATCCCTCCTTACAATTCCCTTCCGAAGCTGTGCACACAGCTGGACTTGGATCTCCATGCACACAGCCAGTAGGAGTCCATTCCCCAAAACCCAAACAGATATATTAAATCACAATTTGCATCAATAGCTCATCATATCCTACCTTACAATACAAAAATGGTCCTCTATTTATAACGATCTAGCCTAATCTTTCCTATGGTCTGCAAACCGTGGTTTTTGGACTCCTAGTTTTCCCTTTTACCCAATACAATGCTTTTGGGTCTTTGACCCACCCCAAAACCCCTCTGCTAGATTAAATCTAATCAAAAATATCCAAAATGGACCAGTTTCGCACCTTGTTAGGAGACCCTGTTCCAACAGTCCCCCAACACAATCTTGTGACTCGTCCCGAGTCACTATGGTGGTGCAGCTTCTATCTGCACACGCAAGGTATCAAGAGCACTGCTGAGCGGAGGGATTACATCCTGACTCTGGGCAGCAGCATTATGTGCAAGAGCGACTAGCTTCTAAGAAGGCATATCTTCAGCGGCCGTGGTAACATTTTGAAGAAGTTGATTAAAGTGCTTGGTTGCGCCATCAATATCTTGTGTTAACTGGATGGTCGAAATAGTCCAGGGCTTTAGTCGTTTGGTCATGATGTGTTGTTTATGTCAGAGTTTCTCAATCTCGTCCTGGAGGTCGTTGGTTGTTTTCAGTCGTGCCAAGCACTGGGCAGGCACTAAGGTAGGAAGCGTAGCATTGATCTTTTCAACCGCTTCTTCTTTTTGTCGTAAATCCTGGTTGATTTTTTGGAGGACTGGATCACGCTGGACCCGAGTCCAGAGCTGTACGGTTGATTCCAGTAGTGTAGCACCTTGAGAAATTTTCCCCGTAATTTTCATTGTTGCGTCTATGACAAGGATGGTACGCTAGGCATGGACTTCTTGGTGTGTGTCGGGCTGTAGTCGGGCCTGTAAGTCCAAAATTTGTTGTTCCAGTTGAGTCCCAAGAGCTTGTATTTCTAGCCAAGAGGCTTTGAGAGTAGCAAAAAAATTTCCCACCTTATCCCGAGATGTATCCTCAGCCATGATTTCCTCTGTGACTTCCATGCAAAGCTGGTGAATCACAGTCTCAAGCTCCGCCGATTGTGACATGGCCTGGATTACATCAGCGGCCTACTGTGCAATGGTGCGTTGGGCTGTTTTAAGCTTTTGGGTTGCGGATTGAGTGTGGTTACTAATCTCCAAGGAGAGAGCGTGATTGAGGCTTTCTAAGGCTGCGTGGAGCAGTTGAGCAAGGTCCAGCTGAATTCCTGTGGCTTCCAGGGGCTGCGTTCTGACCAAGGCACTGTTAGGGATACCCCAGAGATGACTGGCTTCCCTGAGTGGTTTTGCACTGCTGTCGACTGACAGGGGTTGTGCCTATCCTTTACTGGTTGGGGGGTGATCCATTTTGATTTGGAGAGCGCAGAGGTCAGCCTGAAGAGAATCGACCCCTGCCTTCCACTGGACCACGATAAGTGCCCACTTCAGAAAACTATGCTGTCAGAGAGGGAGGCTCAATAGTCTACTGTTGGATGTGTCAAATCAGTTCCTGAGTGATGGAAACAATAGATCCAATGTGAGGAGATGATCCCTTACAGGATTTCTAGCTAAAATACTGGTAAATTCCTTCCTCCAATAGATCTATAGGACTGGACTTCACAATCCTTGAAGGGACTGCTGCTGCATGGAGGTAAAACCCAACGGCTTGTATGTCGGATGTATATTTGCTACTCCTGAAAGGCTGGATGTGAAGAACAAATTGGTAGGATGAATCCTCCACTAGTTTCCTAGCTGAACACTAGAAGAAACCTCCTGAAGATGGCACCAATGCCTGATAAGGAATGAAGAACAATCCTCTTCCTTAGATATCACTCAAAGAAAGAGTTGGGATTCCCGCTCGGGAATACCCTGTGCTAAACAGCATTGCAAACTCTACTAAACATCCCAAGCCTTCATAGAAATGTCCTAAGACAAATCTAGATCTAAACAGATCAAGAAATGAATAATCCAAATCATGGCTTCCATTGTGCCTTCACCTTCATTATATGCATGAGCCTTCCATAGCCTAGGCCCATTCCAAAACTGCGCTGTACATGTGGACATAGTCTCCATGTTTGACTGTGTTGTAGCTTCATGTCCTCCATAATGTTCACATGGGGTGATCACCCTCTTCATCATATGTGCATTAAATGCACCACTTCCTCCACTATCTTATCATAAGTTCTTCATGATCTTCTTTGAATGCACTATGATCTTAGTTGACCTTATCAAAGATCCTCATGATTTTATATTTAAGATCCATGATCTTATTTGACTGTTTCATCCTCCATAATCTATCTCATAAATGATACATGATCTCCATTAATGGAGCTTCTCCACTACTCCATGATTTTAGATATAGATCTAAAATATCCACATAAGCACATTAAAATTGGATTTTATTCATCTTTGAGGTTTGTGGGTCCCTCCACCCTTTTATTTACTTAATTTATTAAGAAAATCAAGGACTCTAATATTCCAAATATGATGTGAAAATTTGGGAATATTACAGCTAGGCTACATCATCTCCCTTAAAAACCCTAGGGAGACTTTATTAGATATATTGGCATTGTCACCCACAGAAATATGAGCAATTAAGGAAAAAATGGGTTAAATAGCCTCTACAAAGGTAGTTATAGGAGTGTTATCAGTAATGGGCAGAGGTTGTAGGCTAGGGGCCAAGGGCCAGGGGGAAATTGTTTTCTATAAATTTTTGGGGTTCAAGGGAGCTTGGCTAAATTAGTGCTTTTCATATTAGTTCTGGGGTCACCTCAAGGATGGCCCTAGTGGAGGATACAAAACAACTATTATCTTCTATGTAGGAAACTATCAACTAGGATACAAAATCAAGGAAATAATATACTGAGAGGAAAATTTGGCAGTATAGGCTTGAGTTGACCACCCGAAATGGATCTTATCCTCTCACATGGTCACTATATAGGTTGAATCGAAGGTATGCGAGGTGGTAGGCACAAGATGGGTCTGCAATTTGTTCCTCTGTGTCTATGAGAGATTCTACATTGGAGGAGGCTTTGACCTCTCGATATTTAGGGGTATTGGGGGTCGCTTTCTTCATGTTTTAATGAATATTCAAATGACTTGCAGGTAGAGGGGACCAGTCGGTTATGTGTTTGTCCTAGTGAAAACTAAAAACGACGTTGGAGGGGAGTTCCAGACTGGCTAAGTAATTTAACGAAGTTATAGAGAAGACAAATTGTGGGAGGAATTTTCACTGGGAAGCGATACAAAACTTTTAAACAATTGCAGCGAGGATGTGTTTTATAGGTGGAGAGAGGGAAACATTCATTTGAGGTGGGATGAAATCATACAAGGGGGTACGTGGCGGAAGGGTATTGGGTCGCAACAGATGATAGGTGGATGGGAGCAGGAGCGGAGAAATTATCATTTGTCTTTTCATTTCATCATTCTCTTGAAGATATTGTTGGTGGATTTTTGATGTGGCAGGTGGTCCCCACCTTCCTCTGGTGGGTGAGATAACAACAGGCCAGATCGAATGGCTACCTGTCATTGGATTAGTGGGCCAACACATTTGACTTGTCAACTCCAGGGGGAAGGGGGGTAGCATCGGTCTATCACCCGCGTAGATTACCCTCACGAAATGATTCTAGGGGTTGGTCGGGTAGAGATAGATGATGATCCACCCCTAAACTAGTCTATTTGAATTTCCTCTTTTATTGCATTGTGATTTCCTGATGGAGGGTTCCATGGGTGCATGATTTAACATTAGTGATTATGCCATGGCACCAGGGCTTTATAGTTTCTCCTATCACTGATTTGATTAATTTTTAGGCCAAGAGTCTTGAATTCAACCTCTTAGCCTTCTTACAAAAGTGATGAAGGGAAACAACATTAGCTCCAACTGGGGACAATGTATTGTATACAATGTGCTGAGATCCGGCAAATTAGTGTCTTACTCCTTGGGCCTGGAGTTATTTTATTTAAGTCTTCATAAAAAAAAAGAGAACTATCAAAATCACAAAATAGTGATGGTATTTATAATGGATTACCGGTGTTTATAGTGGATGAGAGTAGAACTCTTCAATGTTTGAAATAAACCTCAAGAAACTTCCCATTGATAGGAAGTCTAAGCACTTCAACATCTAAATTTTCAAGTAAGAGAGTATTGTTATCCTTTCGGTAATCTTGAAAATTCCAAACTAGAGAGGATAAAAGTTATCATATTTTACTTCATCTTCTCTTCTAAAATCCCATCTAAGTACTAAATATCTTAGTTGTAGAGCTCTGTCTTTTTCCTTTCTAGAGAATAAAGACTTCATACTTTCCTAATAACTAATAAAATTTTGATTCAATCGTTCCCTGTTTTCTTGAAGCTCTAAAAACATGATTTATCCTTTTGATCAGAGAATTTGGATCCTCTTCAATATCTTGTATGAACTTATCTAATGGCATAACTAATTGTATAGGGAATATTGTATCTTTCCCATAGAGTAACTCAAAAGGGGACTTCCCAGTGGACCTCTTGGTGGTAACCCTATTAGCCCATAGGGAAAACCTCAGCTGTGAATCCCAGTTCTTCTCATTTTTTGATATTGTCCTCTTTAGCATCCTTACCAAGATTTCATTGGAGGATTCAACCATTCCATTTCCTTGTGCATAATTCGTATTATAATGGCCTACTATAATGTTGTATCTTTGGAAAGAGTAAATAAACTTAGATGACTTGAACACCTGAGCATTTTCAATAACAATTTTCTTTGGGAATTCGAACCTCACAAGGACGTTTTCCTCCATAAATTTGATGACTACAACATCAGTTGCATTTATGATTGGGGTAGTTTCTACCCACTTAATGAAATAATCAGTGGATGTGAGTATCCACTTGTGCTGCCTGTTGAAAGATGGGTGTATTTCCCCAATAAGTCCAATTCCCATTTCCTGCAAGTTTCTTCAACGAATAAAAGAATCAAATTAAGGGGTGCTAACCTCTATTTTTCTACGAACATTTGACACTTCTCACATGCCCGAACATAGGTATGCACCTCACCAAACAACTTAGGCCAATAAAATATTGCCTTCAGAATTTTGTGCGTTGTAGCTATCCAATTATAATGACTTCCACAAATACAATTACAGAATTCATTAATCACTTTTTGGATTTATTCTTCAACCAAACATAGAAAAAATATCCCCACTGTTTCCTTCCAATACAATTGGCGATTTGAGATAAAAAATTTCTAGGTTTGCAGCCTCACTACCTATACTTAACTTTGTCAAAATTTATTGGGAACCTTAGAAAAAGAAAATAATGCACAATATTTTTATACCAGTGGGACACAATGTATTTCATCTGAATTTTCTGAGTTGAGGTTTCAATCCCTTTTTGTTCCACTAGTATTCTACTTTCTCCATCCTTTCTAGCCAATAAGTTTATTCCAAAGGCTTGGAAATTTTCTTCAGACAAATTTTTAGCTAGCCCCTTCCCCTTAATCAACTTGGTAGGTTTTATATCCATATCATACTCATGTATTTTATCAATCCATTTTCCTCTCTTCCCCTCACTATCACCCTACACTAGGATATATTTCAGATAATTATAGGAGCATACACAATTATGTTTGATTGTAGAAAATTGAGTCTAAAATATTTCAAGGATTTTACCAAGGCATAGGCCCATTTCTCAAAAATATTATATTTTAGATCAGAATATCGTAGCGCCTGACTAAACAATGAATTTGGTTTCTTGTGCCCTTCATCATTTTTTTGGAATAATACAACAACCACTGTGTGAGGGAAGCAAAAGAAAAAATGAAAAATGGTTTTAGATAATCTAGGCTAGCTAATACAGGAGCCTATGTAAAATAATTTTTTATTTTGGAGAATGATTCTTGATCTTATACAATCCACTTCACTTCCTTGTCCTTATTCATCATATTTGTAATTTCTTTGAATATCTCAACATAATTGGGTATAAACCTCCTTAAAAAGTTGATTATTTCCAAGAAGACTTGAATTTATTTCTTATTTCTTGGTAATGGGATGTTGTTGATGGATTCTACCCTTTTGGGATCAATATTTACTCCCTCTGTTGCCACAATGTGGCCTAGTATATTTCCTTCACTTAGATCAAACTGAGACTTCTTGGGATTTAAAGACATACCATACTTTATGTATTTATCAAAAGTGAGTCGTAGATGTTGAATGTGCTCTTCATCTACTTTTGAAAAAAAAATGATTTCATCCAGTTAAAATACTACAAATTTTTCTTGTTATCCCACAAATGGTATATCCATGGCTCTCTGAAAAGTGGCTCCTGCATCTATGGGGCTAAAGGGAATTATGGCATACATAAACGTTCCCCAGGGTGTGGTGAAAGCAGTTTTATTCTGATATTTATGGTCACATCTACTTGGTTATATCCATAGAAACCATCCATCATAGACATCCAGGAAGAACCTATCACCTTATGCAGAATGTAGTCCATTTTAGGCATAGGGTAATTATATTTTAATGAGGCCTTGTTCATAATCCTGAAGTCAACACATAACCTTATTTCCCCATTATTTTTCCTGATAGGGACTAAATTTGCTACCTAGTCTGAATACCTCAAAGGTATAATTATTTTTTCCTAGAAGAACTTCCTCACCTCTTTCTCAATTGATGGGAGTAAGAGAGGGTTAATTTTCTTGAGATTCTATTTGTATGGTTTCACCCCACTCTTCAATGGGATTTTATTTTGAATGATAGTAGTGTAATTTTTTTTTAGTCATCATATGACCAAGAAAAATGTCCATATAATATTTAAAAAGGTCAAGATACCTTTTCTGGCATTCTTTAGGAACTCCTTTTTCCAAATGGCTTACCCTAGGATGTTGTTCTGAACTAGTGTTACAATACTCCACCTCCTCATTTTTTTGTTCAGTTGGATTCATTGCCACATCATTTGGGTTAAACAACATTTCCAATGGGACCAAGCCCATGGGGATATTATTACCCTTCAACTGTAGAATATTGTGTCCAAAAATAATTTCTCCCCAACTGACCTGTTGTTCATCTAACATTTTCTCATCCTCCTAGTCAATTAATGTGTTTGAAAACTCTTTGATAAACTCCATGAAGTGTTTGATTTTTTCCTCATCTTCAAACACCTTCCAATACTTGACATTGTCTGGTACTGAAGGTCTGTACCTAACCTCAACTTCGTATCTGAGCAAGGGGTTTTGAGGACGCTTAAAGTTACTAGCAGCAATAGCCAAGGAGTCAACCATCCTATTTCTCTCTTTGGGAAAAAATTGGATATCAAAGGCTAGGAAAAAGTTATCAATCAGATCCCATACCTCATTTTGGCAATTCTTCATTCTTGGATGTTTGTTTTGGACATAATTTATGATTTGTTTCACCACTAGTTCTGAATCTCCAAACACTGCCAAGCACCCAATGTTCATATTTTTGGTAACTTGCAGACCTAATAACAAGGCTTCATATTCAAAAACATTATTAATGGCTTCAAATTCTAGCCTGAAGGAGAGAGGAATTAGGCTGCTTTTTGGAGACACCAACAACACACTTGCCCCATTTCCTTCCATGGAATAAGAACCATAAAAATATAGCTTCCATTTTATCACACTCTAGTGATCATTTATTTAGCTAGACATAAATTTCCATCTGTGTTTCATCTAGTATTAGATCATTTTCCTCTAACAACAAACAAGAGAAACCTATCTCTTTACCATACACATGGGAATTATTGAATATTCATCTCTTTTAATTATCTTTACAAAACTTAATTCTCTATACAGTCGATGTTCTTCTCCACCAAACACAGATATGGTAGCATATGTTAAATCCAGTTTGATGGATCATCCATTTTTAGATCTTGATGGCATAGACAAAATCATACCAAACCTTGCAGGGATATCAACAACTACAATATCAATTACTACAATTTTTACACGAATATGAGCCAAATTTTCCACCAGATCTTTAATCATCCCTAGAAATTTTACTCTCCTGGAAATGAAAGGAGTACAAATCTTTATATGGGTTTTTTATTTGCAGCCCGAACTACTCCATAGCAGACAATGAAATCAGAGTGTTAGAAGCTCCCAAGTAAAGCATACAGTTGTGAAGTAATAGCTCATGAATTAACAAAAAAACATAATAAGGGGTAGTGTAAGAGTCTTGCTCCTCAACATGAGGTCCAAATACAACCATAGGTATTTCTTCTTGGAGGTTCGGTCTATCTTGCAAAGGAGACATGGTGGATGGACACATGAATTGAGATACTTGGGATTTATAATTGGGCTGCTTTAACAATTCTCTCAAAGGAACAAATATTTTTACCTTCTCCAACTCTTTTTGAAGATTAAAGGTTAATGGGGCTCCTATCATTTGTGGCAACATCAACATGCTCTTTCTCCTTATCAAGGGATGGATTGGAAAATTATATGTTTTAGAAACTTCCTGCTTTTGAGGAATGGAATCTGAGGTCTCTTTCTTTTTTGGTGGGAATTGGTCAAGAGGCGTGTTTCCTTGCTCTGCTAATTTAGGAGGATTTGAGGAAGGATTCTCCTCATTTTTATCTTGCATTATAGATCTTTTCCTAGAAGATATAAGATCATATTTTTTGTGTAATTGGTCCTGCATGAAGCCAAAAAAATGTCTACAATAGTTATCAATATCACCATCATCTAGTGGGGAATCCAAATAATCCCCTTCTTCCTCATGTGCTTCAATTTTGTATTTCTCTTCAGAAAGAGAACATAAGTAGTTTTCTTGAACTTCCATGGTTTATTCAACATGTTCCTCTAGTTAATATTCCAAATAAAAAGGAGGTTGAATATGATATTGTTGATATTTTCTCTCCCTTTGAAAGAGTTTCAAGGGTGGTCTCCTATATTGAGAGTTGAAGTTTTTGTTATGAGTTAGGTGAATTTGTCGAGGAGGGTTATTGGTTTCCAATTCTAGTTTCACAGGATTTTTTGACAAATTCCTTATTAGTTTATTCATCTCCTCCCACTTTTGTTCTTAGGCTTCCTTCCCATGGTTTGAAGAAATGATTTCCTCTTTTCCTCTCCTCCTATCACCAAACACACTTTTCCCTTTCCATTTCCTAGTGGAGGTGACATTTTCTTCAACTTATAGAGCATCCATTTGAATTTGGTCTAGGGTATGAGACTTCCTTTCTCTAATATTGAACCCAAACTCTGGCTCAAAACCCCAACGAAAACCACTTTATCAGTAGCCTGTGGAGGTTTAATTTCAACACAAATACTGTTCTACACTTTTTAAAACCTTTTTATGAATTTTGAAACATCTTCATTATGTTTTTTATTCATTGCATTGAATTAAGGGAGGATGTACCCATGATCCCTTTTCTATCCTCACTTTTGCATAAAATAATTTTCCATATCCTGCCAGGTAGTGATTGAATCATTTGGAAGGGCTTAGAACCATTTCCTAGCCTCCCCATCTAGGGACTAAACAAAGAGTCTTAAAACCACATCTAGGTTTTCTACATCTAGATTTTCTGCAAATGCATATAAGGTTTCTATATGTCTTTGGGCTGAGATATAATATTCTCGAGTAAATTTTGAAAATAGTTTAAGATAATCTTGTGGAATACCATTTAGGGGTTGTGGCAATCCAATGGAGCATATTTATTTAGGATAAATCCTTGTACATCCATCTTGTGCAAGAGAGTTGGTAGAAGTTTTATCACAAGACCTTTCTGAGGAGTTTTTTGAATTGCAGTTGACTGGAGCTAAGTTGGAAGACTATTTACAGACATTTTTGGACTATTTATGAGAATGTATTTAACTTGCTCAGGTTCTAGGAAGGTTGTTGGGTGTAGGAATTACACTTAAGCAAACTCCTCAACACTTAATTTTTCAACCCGGGGGATTCGTAAACTTAGAGATGAAGCACAAGCAATGCCAGAGATGGTATGAATCTTCCTAATGTAAATCCCTACTTTCTTTAAAGGAAAGATTTCAGAATCAAATAAAAAGAGAAAAAGGCAACTTAAACCATCAAAAATAATCTAAGACTAGAACGAGGAAGTATGCATTTGCAAGAGAGAATTAAAGATAAAAGGAAATAACTCCCACTAATTGTTGTTTAATCTACTGAGTGTGTGTTTTCCTTTAGCAGAGAAACTTTAGCAGTCTCGTTAGATGGGCACTTAAACCTGCTTCTTTTAGAGATTTCCTTCTTGCATTAATATGTCCTGCACTAGTGCAGGATCAGAGATTTATGTAGAAGGTATAAATAGTGTCTTTACTGAAGGCTTTTTACTTCATGCAAGGGCTCAAACTTTTCAAGGTTCAAAGCACTCAGATCTTGTGGCAAGAAATTGGTTCTTGCACCGGATCAGAGCTTCCTGCACTTAGCATTTAATCCTTAAAATGAGTGTTCAATTATTGCAAGTGCTAGTTTACTATCAAATCAAATTGCACACATAAAAGTGAATGTTTCTGATCTTAAAAAAATGCAGAAATAAAGAAACAATCATTTATCGTGTCATAATAATTTAAAGAAAGAAAGAAGATTCTGGAAAGTAGACTAAGAAAGCTTGCTGCATCACATCAACGTGCACTGGTGCAGGTTCATTTCTCTTGCTTGGACCAAGCGGAAAAATCAATTAAATAGAATTGCAGGAAAAGGAAATATCACACCAACATGCACTAGTGCAGGTTTGTTTCTCCTGCTTGTACCAAGCGGAGGAAAACCAATCTGAAATCAAGTGTAGGAAAGTAAATTGCAGGGAAAAAATTTATCTACTTCACACAACGGATCTGGTTTCACTCAGATAGGAATACATGTGCTGAAAGTTAAATCACACTTTGACAATATAAACACAAATTACAAGAAACAAAAAATGGGGTAAACGTGCTGGGTTGGCTGGGCCCTAGCCAACTAGAGCATTTCCCTTTTAAGTTAAAATGTTGCTCAGTAAATTAGTCAATTCATGAACTTAAAGACAGAAGCACAATTTCTGAAACATGAGGTGGAGCTCCCTTTTATTAATTCATTGAGGCAAATACATGCATTAATACAATGTCTAGCCCAGACTTGGGCAATAACAAAGCAACCTGTTACCGCCTATCAAACTTCGCTCTAAAACTCTGCTTGAAAACTCCCTCCTAGATTTCTCCTCCAAGTCCTATTTACATTTTTCATTATATAGATCTATTGGACAAAGGCTGAAAAAGATCGTTCTATTGATTACATAACCATCGCAGTATTTATCATTCAACCTTCAAAATTAGGCAGCTAACAAAACCAGCCGTAGCTAATCTCCAGCTTTTCGCCTTGCATGGATTCGGTCTTGGCTACCTTTGGATCAATCGTGTTGTCGTGGTGAGACTGCTTAAGACAAGGCAGTGATCAAGGAGGTTTGGATCTGCGGCGAAGATCTGTTGTGCTGGAAATGGTGCAAGATCCGATCTTGCACTAAGATCAATGGTCATGGTAAGCACTCTAACTATCAAATACCCATTGGAGATATCGATAAGTTACCAAAGTGATTTAAAAGTAAGAAATCATGTAATAAATGTTTAATTAATGCTAAATTGAATTAAAAAATGAAGAATAAAGGTTTATACGAAATATGTCACCGTGCCTAGACTGGTGTAAGATGAGGGTGCATAAAAGAGGTGAAACAGAGGTAAATGGTTATAATTTATGAAGGGGAAAATGGTAAAAAGAGAGAAAATTAGGGGGCTAACATCTTTGCATCCCTAAGTTGTTGTGTGTCCTCACACAACTATTTACCTCTGCAAAAAACCTTCGAAACTTCAAGCATTCCAGCTCAATATTGCTCTGGCATACAATCATCAGTTTGCAATGTTTCAGACTTCTTCTTTATGATGTTCTTCAATTTCTTCGTCACCTTTTTAAGTCGTCTGAAACATTGCGCAGCACGGTACTTCCACACTTTGACTTCTCCTTTCTTTTTCTGGATCTCCGCCGTGAATTCTTCTTTATTATGTTCTTTTTCCTCCTACACTTTAGGTGCAAGATGCTCTAAGTTCTGCACTTGAAGCTCCAGTTCAGCTATCCAAGCAGCAGGAGTTACCAAATCTTCTTCGTCTTTTGTCTCAACAGTGGCTGTGTCTTCCTCAGGGACCTCGGTATCCCTCGTGGTTTCAGCAAACTCTTCTTCTTCTTCTTGCACTGGTGCAGGAGGGGATTCAACGTCCTGTGGGGACTATGGCTCTTCGCCTGCACTAGATTCCTCATTCTTTTTCCAGGCCTTTTTAATAAAATCGGCCAACAGGGTGTAAACTTCAACTTCTACATATCTTGCTGCATCCGCAAGGACTGACAGCAAATCGTCTTCTTCGAGGGTCTGTTCATGTACTGGTGGCGTCGGAGGAGTTTCTTCAACTGGTGTACCTACTGCCTTCTTTTACTTTGGAGATGGGGCCTTTTCTTCTGTTGATTTCCCGGGTTGTTTCCTTTTTGAACTAGTGCGAGAAGGACTTCCCTTCTCATTTTTACTTGGACCCTTGCTTGCGTTGGCTAGGTCCCCTATCTCATTTCCAGCGGCTTTCTTTTCATGTATTTGTTTTAACAGTGCCTCCTAGGTCATGCCTTTAATTTCCAACTGCTTCTGAACCAAAATATTTATCAGGGCGCGGTGATATAGCTTCTTATCGGCCTGGTTTGCCCGTGCACCCTGCACACCCTTGGCCATATTTTCCAAGATCTTAAGAAAAAAATAAGTGAAATCCATCCTCCACCGAACGTGACGGGCGACTTTGAAATGCTGCAACATCCTGAAATGATACACAAAGGTGAGGGAGTACCTTCCCTCGCAATTCATGAATTTCTAGAGGATAAAAAGGAGGTTCCACCATTGTCCCAGCAGGGCGCTGCACGGAACTCCTTTCTTCCAGTTTACCTTCATATTTTTATCAACGACGAAACACTGCCAGCACTTCCTCTCGAGCTTCTGATTTTTGAGGTACTGCTCATCAGTGTTTTGCAAGCCCGTCGTTGCCGCTATCGATTCTTCCGTAACCTTAAATTTCAGGGGCCCAATTTTTACACGGTCATTTTTAAAACTCTTTGCAAACTATAGGGCCACTTCATTGCTGTGCCCGTCAAATTTCTACAAAAACTGAAGAAAGCCTGAGTCTTGCAATAGTGCAAGACTATTGCGAAACTTAGCGGTTTGATCTACCTCACTGAGAGATGAAGGTTCACATCGAACAGGCGGCATCGCTGCTTAACAGTTATGAACAATCCAAAAATTTCATGCAATACCGGAATATTTGGCTCTTTATAGATAGGAATCCAACCGTCCACCATCCCTTCTGTCTTATCACCGATCCATTCCACCAAAATAGCCGTGGATGTGTGGCATGTTTGAAATCGTGCGGGATTGGTACTTGCGGCGACGTTTTTAATGGCTAGGTGAGGCAATCATTATAAGTGAAGGATGTTTAGGATCATGGAGGAAAGGGTAATTATATCCAAGCAACGGTTAAACATTTCCACACTCCTTCATAATTCAAAAAAAATAACTTTAGCATTTATTAAAAAATGATCATGATTC
Organism: Pinus albicaulis; assembly: GCA_034641835.2. Taxonomy (NCBI): domain Eukaryota; kingdom Viridiplantae; phylum Streptophyta; class Pinopsida; order Pinales; family Pinaceae; genus Pinus; species Pinus albicaulis. Next base: position 780,568,267 of record CM076574.1, on the reverse strand, counting down.
TTAACTAAAAACACCTTGTACTTTAAATAATTTTCTCCTAGTTAATATGATAGCACAAGTACTCCTTAAATAAGTGAAAAGGCTTCTTGTAAGCTTTCATGATGACCACTTTCCTATGACATATACTTATGAAAAGAACAAATTATACTCTGCTTCTGTCAAGGTGCATGCTTGCATCGATCTGTTTACACTGCTTACTATGTTGTTCCGCTGGTACCATTCTGCTTGTATTATTATATAGGACGATATGCTTGCACTAGTGCAAGAATATTGTCTAAAAAAATAACAGGGAATTTAAGTAAAATATAGGCCGGACTTCTAACATGGCTTCCTCAACTGATACTGGAAATTTGCTTCTCCCTTTCTTGATGCTTCAGAGCATATTTTTGCTCTTTGTGTATGAGATCCTGAAATGAATTCATGAGGGAACAAAGAAGTGGGAAAGGGGAAAATTTCAAAATGGGAAGGAATTTTGTTATAGGGATTCCAAGAATAGTATCACAAGAGGGGATAAACAGAAGTGGGACAGGGAAAAATTCAAGGGTAAAGTGGGATTTTTACAAAGTGGGTAGGGTAAATTCAGAAGAATGTGGGAAGGTTAATAATTCTGGGATTTAAAGAAGAAAACTGAGGGAATATTACGAAAGTGGAATATGAAGAAAGGCAGAAAATTTTCTAGAAGGTCTGCCTGCACTGGTGCAAGAAAAATAACTGCAGCGAGAATTAAGCGTTACTTGAAATAAAAATATCCATGCTAATTACCCCAATTGTATAAAGGTTGGTTCTGTTGAACCTGCTTTTACTCGGTGGTCGCTAGCATATCTAAAGATCAAGCAACATTCTATTTTTATTAGAAATTTTTGATCTTCCTGCCAGCAAGCTAGTTTTCAAGTTAACCCTTCTGTAATCATGTCAGTGAACTGATTTTCACAATTACAGGAAAATATTTTTTCTTTACTTTTTTTATTAAAAATGTTTTTGTATTTTTTTTTTTTAAATTCAAGAGAAAGAAGGATTCATGTCTTCAAAAGTTTGTTATTACCATTCACCACTACTGTCTCAAATTGTTGCTGGACTTGCTGTGTAAAATATTTCTTGGCAAGTGGCTGAAAAATACTTCTTTAATCTATGTCCATTTACCAAGAATACTAAAATTTTTCCATCAATAGTTTTAACTTCTACTGCTCCATTCTCGAATACTCGGATCACTTCATAACGTCCCATCTAATGTGTATGGAACTTCCCTTTAAAAATTTTAAATCTAGAATCATAAAGGAGTACCCAATCACCTGGTTGGAATTGCTTTTTCTGAATAGAATTGTCATACCACCTTTTGCATTGCTACTGAATTAGTATTTTCTGTTGAACAGAATCTCTACGAAATTCATCTAATTCATTTCATTGGAGAAGACGTTGTTGTTGTGCCTCAGAGAGATCTAGTCCTAACTGAACTGCAGTTCTGAAAGTTTTGATTCTGGAACTCAATTGGTAATAGAACCTATTTGCCATATACCAGCTCATATGGTGTATACCCCGTGCTATTTCTCCAAGTGGTTTTGTATGCCCACAAAGCTTCTAGTAATATTTCAACCCATTCTTTCCGATGCATATTGACTATCTTTGTAAGAATGGACTCGATCACTTTGTTTGTAGATTCCACCTGGCCATTTGCTTGCGCGGGTGATACGGTGTGGATTTCCTATGCCAGATCTTGTATTGCTCCATCACACCCTGTACCAAATTAGAAATAAAATACGGACCATTGTCAGAAACAATTTCTCTAGGCACACCAAATCTAGTAAATATTTCAGTAAAAAGGAAATCAACAACAAATTTTTCTATAGCAAAAGAAATAGCTTTAGCTTCTACCCATTTCGTAATAAAATATGTACAAAACAAAATATTCTTTTTACTTAATGATGTTGGATTTATTGGCCCTATAAAATCAATAGCCCATTTTTCAAATGGCTCAATCATAACTTAGGGAAATAAAGGCATTTCATTGGTTTGATTAGGCTGGTCCATTCATTGACAACTATCACATCACCTGACATACTGTTTGGCATCCTTAAACAAGGAAGGCCAAAAGTAGCTAGAACACAATAATTTATATGCAGTCCACTTATCAGCAAAGTGGCCTCCACAAGGTTCATCATGAGCATATTTCAATATGTCAAACACTTCCTCCTCTCTCACACATCTACGGATAATTAGATCTCGACCAGTGTAAAAGAGATCTCCTTGAATCCAGGAATATGCAGCACTTTTCTAAATAATATTCCGCTTTTCACGAGTGAACAAGTGGGGTGGTGTTTTTCCAGTGACCAAATAATTAGCAATGTTAGCAAACCACGGAGAATCTGTAGACATAGGAAAAATATGCTCATCAGAAAATCATCATTAACAGGAGTTGCTTCACCAAGATTATCTAATCTAGAAAGAAAGTCTGCTACAACATTAGATTTTCCTGGTCTATCAACAATAGTAACATTAAAATCTTGCAACAATAACAACCACCTAGTCACTCCATCGCTAGTAAATGGTTTTTTCATTAAATATTTAATCGCGGAATGATCAGTGTGTACAAATACTTCATATCTTGTAATATAGTGCCCGAACTTATTAATTGCAAAAATTACAGCTAAAAAATCTTTCTCTGTAACTGTATAATTTAATTTAGCGGAAGAAAAATTCTTATTAATATAATAAATAGCATAGGATTATTTATTTTCCTCTTGTCCCAAAGCTACTCCAATAACCAAATCTAAAGCATCAGAGGAAATGTGAAAAGGCAGGGACTAGTTAGGACCTCTCAAAACTGGTGCCTGTACCAACTTTTCCTTCAATGTTTCAAAAGACCGTTGGCAAGCTGTGGACCAAGAAAATTCACTATCCTTAGCTAGAAGTCAGAAAAGAGGAGCAGCTATCTTCAAAAAATTTTCAATGAATCTTCTATAATAACCAACATGTCCTAAAAAACCTCTTACTTCCATTTGAGTTTTGGGTGCAGGAAGATGCAGAATGATTTCAATCTTTGCCGGATCAACCTGGATACCTTTATCAGAAATCAATGGCCAAGTACCACTCTCGCTTTGCACATTAATCTACATTTCTTGTCACTCAAAGCGAGATGGACTTCTTGACAACGAAGAAGTACTTTCTCCAGATTTTTGAGAGCTTCCTGAAAAGAATCACCAAACACAGAAAATTCATCCATATAAATTTCTACATATTCTAGATCAGCAAAAATGGCCAGGAGTGCCCTTTGAAAGGTAGTTGGGGCATTAAATAAACCAAAGGCGAGCACTTTATAAGAAAATGTACCCCATGGACATGTAAAAGTAGTTTTATCCTGATCTTCGGGTGCAATCTTTATCTGGTTATAGCCACTGAAGCCATCGAAAAAGGAAAAATATTTATTTCCTGCAAGGGTATCAAGCACCTGATCAATGAAAGGGAGAGGGAAGTAATCTTTAAGAGTGGATTTATTCAATTCTCTATAATCAATACAAATACACCATCTTCCATCTTTCTTAGGTACAAGCACTAATGGAGAGACCCACTGACTGTCGGAAATGGGATAGATAAAACCAACATCCAAGAGTTTTTGTACTTCTTCCTTCACAATATATCTTAGAGCTAGATTAATTTGCCTTTGGGGTTGTCATACAGGTCGGGTTCCTTCCTGAATATATATATGATGTGTACAAGTTTCATGAGGGATACCCTTCATATCTTCATAGCCCCAAGCAAAGGCACTAAGATGGTTTTGCAACAGATTCACAAGTTGTTCTTGCTGAGATGAGTCCAAATCTGAACTAATATGCAAGGACTTACCAGGGCTAATCTCAACAAGAGTGGTATCAAGCTCAGGAGTACTCAAGGGAGTGGTAAAATGAAATTGTACAGAAGAATGAAAATCATAATTATCTTGAAAATCTAGGCTGAAAATCCGGCTCAATAGCTCAAAGTTAGGCATAGTGTCTAGATTATTTAGAAAATCTTGAATCTCATCTTCTTATGAAGACCCAGTATAATGATGGATAAGGGAAATAGACTGAGTCTCCTCATCACTGCTTTGATCCAACCATAAATTATCTCGAAGTTCCTGAATGGATCTGGCAGGGGGGTATAAGGTAACTTTATTCCTACAATCTCCATGTGAAATATACATATCATTGGAATGACATCCAATATATGCATTGGAAATAGCAAGCCATGGTCGACCCAAGATCAAAGGATTTCCTCCTACTAGGTTCTTTGGCTAAATCACAATGAAATAAACAGGATATTCCCAAGAATCTAATGAGATGATCACATCGTCCAATACTCCTTCTGGCTTAATTTTAGATCTATCTGCTAATTCAAGCATAGTAGGAGTAGGGCGAAGATGAGGTAAACGAAGTTGATCCATGGTTTGCTTAGTCATGACATTAATGGCTTCCCCCAGGTCTATAAGAACATTAGAGACAAGGACATTACCAATATGAACTGAGACAACAGGGTTTCCGGGATTAGTATATTTTTCCATAGACAGACATCCCGTCATCGACACTATTGCCCTACCAAAAAATTGAATGGTTGGGGGTTCCAATCTCTTCCTCCCGGGTTTCTTGAGACAGAGTTCCTTAATAATCTTGGTACAAATCGGGATCTCTTTAATGGCTTGATGCAAGGGTATCTTAATGAAAATATTCTGAAGCTCAAATGCCAAACTAGTCTCAGAAATAGGCTCACTCCTTTCCATTACTAGCCTCTCTGGGAAGGGAGGCTGGTTGGAAGAAAATGGCAAGGATTCCGAGGGTAAGGGCTTCTTAGTGACATTTTTCAGAGAATGGTTAAGAGTTTCCTCCTCTCCTTTCTCTTCAACAATCATCATAGGTTGCTTCTGATTCTCTAGTGTTATAGTCCTTCCCGATCTCAATTGAATATCATGAACCCTAACTGGAATAAATGCGTACTAGAATGGTAAAGGTGGGTTTTTTACATGGATCATTTGCACTGCTTTATTATTATTAGGATTGGGCATAGATTTAGCAAGCAACTGAGGAGGTCGAAAGGGTGGAGGTAAAGGCAATGGTGGAGTGGATTGACTTGGAAGCTGAGGCATTGAATAAGGTGAATGCGTAGATGGATATGACTACATAGGTGGCTGGTAGGAATATGGAGAATGAGTTGGCCCTCTCCAACCTTTTTGCCATGGCCGAGAAGGTTGTCCACGCTGATATTGATTCCCATACTGCCACTGCTGATGAGAGTTAGGATAAGAATATGCATGTGAATTATAACCAAAATAGTGTGGAGAAAATTCAGGAGCCATATTGTACCTACCTAAGGCCAATTCCTTCTTGCTCCCATAGCATTCAAGTATTCAGCTTCAGGTTGTCCCCCTGTAAATATAGCTTTAAGTCCTGGTATAGAGGGACATTTTTCTATGATATGGTCTTTTGCACAAATAGCACACTTATTAGTTTCTTTAAAATTAAGAGGACACTCTTTAGGAGGATGCTTGTCTCTATATTTAGGACAAAAAATACATAATGACTCTTGTTCCTTCATGAGTTTCTGCTGAAATTTTAAGGAGTCTAACTGTTTGGTAACAATTTTCATTATATCAATTTTCATGTTTTCCATTTTATTTTCCAGTCCAATAATCATAGCATCAGTAGATTCAGTTTTTCTATTTCTATTTCGAGTTCCTCTACCAGATCTATACTGGTTTCTTGGAAATTTCCTGCATAATTCACAAATTTGATCAAAATTTTGCTGAGAAATATCACCTTGTCCTAACAGATTCAAATTATTTCTAGCATTATCGGTAAGTCCTCTTAAGAACAAGGTTCTAATAGTGTTGGGATCAAGCTTAAGTTTTGACCTTTGTAAAATATATAGAAATATTTCCAGATAATATTCAAGAATTTCATCATCATCTTGTATGATTGCAAAAATTTCATCCTGCATGTCCCGAGTTTTGCAATATTCTTGATATTTAGACAAAAACACTCTCTTCATCTGATCCCAAGAGGTTATAGTGTTTCCTCCTAACCCCATAAAACAGTGTAGAGCTGAGTCCTTGAGAGTAACAGGAAAAATAGTCTTAACTTTTGAGCATCAGTTGCATAATCATAACTTCTACACAGAATATCAAACTCGAATAGAAAAGAGTCAGGATCTTCATGAACTTTACAATGGAAATGAGGGAGAGCTGATGGTGGAATATTCTTCATTTGCACCACAATACCAGGATCCACAATTGGAAACACAAAAGTGGATTTTTCTTCACTTACCTGGTTGTCACCAGTCCCTTCCAAATGATCTTCTTGGTCCACCATTGTTCCCGTTTTACTTGTACCGCTCTCAACAGGCTGATCCACACCTGAGATGTTATCACCATAATCTAGGTGGATTGTTCCTGCATGATGGGTTTGAATTGGATTGGGCTTCTTTCTTACAGAAGGAGACCCAATATGAAAATTTTTTTCAGAATTATTTCGGCCCTTAGTGGGCTTCGAACCCTTACCTTTCCTAGGCATTCATTTCAAAAGGAAATAAAAAAGAAAAATAACAAACAAATTCTAAAAAATGTTGTCAGAAATCAATTAACACCAGTAAAATTCCTTCAAAAAAAATCTTCTAAACAATACTGCAATAAAATGAAGGAAAAATTACATCTATTTGTATAATCAGAAAATTCTTACCAAATCAAATCGCCTCCTCGGCAACGGCGCCAAAATGTTGGGTGCAGGAATTACACTTAAGCAAACTCCTCAACACTTAATTTTTCAACCCGGGGGATTCGTAAACTTAGAGACGAAGCACAGGAAATGCCATAGATGGTATGAATCTTCCTAATGTAAATCCATACTTTCTTTAAAGGAAATATTGTAGAATCAAATCAAAAGAGAAAAAGGCAACTTGAACCATCAAAAATAATCTAAGACTGGAACTAGGAAGTATGCACGTGCAAGAGAGAATTAAAGATAAAAGGGAATCACCACCACTAATGGTTGTTTAATCTACTGAGTGTGTGTTTTCCTTTAGCAGAGACACTTTAGCAGTCTCGTTAGATGGGCCCTTAAGCCTGCTTCTTTTAGAGATTTCCTTCTTGCATTAATCTGTCTTGCACTAGTGCAGGATCAGAGATTTATGTAGAAGGTATAAATAGTGTCTTTACTAAAGGATTTTTACTTCATGCAAGGGCTCAAAATTTTCAAGGTTCAGACCACTCAGATCTTGTGGCAAGAAACTGGTTCTTGCACCAGATCAGAGCTTCCTGCACTTAGCATTTAATCCTTAAAATGAGTGTTCAATTATTGCAAGTGCTAGTTTATTATCGAATCAAATTGCACACATAAAAGTGAATGTTTCTGATCTTAACAAAATGCATAAATAAAGAAACAATCATTTATCCTTTCATAAGCATTTAAAGAAAGAAAGAATATTGTGGAAAGTAGACTAAGAAATCTTGCTGCATCACACCAACATGCACTGGTGCAGGTTCATTTCTCCTACTTGGACCAGGCGGAAAAACCAATTAAACATAATTGCAAGAAAAGGAAATATCACACCAACATGCACTGGTGTAGGTTTGTTTCTCCTGCTTGTACCAGGTGGAGGAAAACCAATCTGAAATCAAATGCAGGAAAGTAAATTGCAGGGAAAAAATGTATCTACCCCACACAACGGATCCGTTTTCACTCAGACGGGAATACATGCCCTGAAAGTTAAATCACACTTTGACAATATAAACATAAATTACAAGCAACAAAAAATGGGGTAAACGTGCTGGGTTGGCTGGGCCCTAGCCAACCAGCGTGGTTCCCTTTTAAGTTAAAACGCTGCTCAGTAAATTAGTCAATTCATCAACTTAAAGACAAAAACAAAATTTCTGAAACATGAGGCGGAGCTCCCTTTTATTAATTCATTGAGGCGAATACATGCGTTAATACAATGTCCAGCCCAGATTCGGGCGGTAACAAAGCAACCTGTTACCGCCTATCAAACTTCGCTCTAAAAATCTGCTCAAAAACTCCCTCCTAGATTTCTCCTCCAAGTCATATTTACATTTTACATTATATAGATTTGTTGGCCAAAGGCCGAAACATATCGTTCAAATGATTACATAACCATCACAAAATTTAGCATTCGGCCTTCAAAATTAGGCAGCTAACAAAACCGGTCGTAGCTAATCTCCATATTTTCGCCCTTCACGAATTAAGTCTTGGCTGCCTTTGGATCAATCTTGCTATCATGGCTGAAACTGCTCAAGACAAGGCGGTGATCAAGGAGGTTCGGATCTGACGCGAAGATCTGTTGTGCTGAAAATGGTGCAAGATCCGATCCTTCACTAAGATCAGCGATCACGATAAGCACTCTAACTATAAAATAACCATTGGAGATATCGATAAGTTACAAAGGTGATTTAAAAGTAAGAAATCATGTAATAAATATTTAATTAATGCTAAATTGAATTAAAACATGAAGAATAAAGGTTTATACGAAATATATCACTGTGCTTGGACTGGTGCAAGATGAGGGTGCATAAAAGAGGTGAAACAGAGGTAAATGTTTATAATTTAGGAAGGGGAAAATGGTAAAAAGAGAGAAAATTAGGGGGCTAACAAAGGTGTGAAACGTAAAGGGAGGAGAACTATTCATAGGTTTCTTTGGTTTTAACTCTTCAGGAAAATAGGTTAAACAATGTACATTGTTCCTCAGAATATTGTGAAGCTTTCAAGGAAGAATCAGAGCAATTTATTACAGCCTTTATATAGCTATAGGATGAGACTTCTGGAAAAGAGGTCACCGGGACTAGGGTGACAGGGGTTCTCTGTTTCCAAATCCTTCTAGATATTATATTTTCATGGTCAAGCACAAGAGGAGTTTTGTATTTTGAAGTATCAAAGCGAATGTGTGGTATTTTGAAAGCCATGTTGCTCAAAATGAAAATAAAACATTGCAGTTGCGAAGATGAGAGATATTCAACCCACACCCCTTTCTGCTCACCTTACCAAAGGGTGTATAAATGTCGTACCCAAAGAAAATAAGTTGTTTCCTCATTGGAAACAATGCCATAATATGTTGTAGCTCCTAGGGACAAGCCTGGGGTGAAGAGAGACGAATGCCTATGACATCTTGATGAGTGCTTGCAATATTTCCTAGAATTTTCACTTACAATCAATATTTAATTGGATTTTAAGTCACAATTGGTTCAAAATATTCTTTAAGAAGATAAATATAAATATTTGTGCAAAATAATACTCATAGAAGCTTTAAGGTCCAATTTTGGTGGCAAACATTACATGAACATATAGTTTATCAGTCATTATTGTATTTGTAGAGAAGAATTGTTAAAGGAAGAATTCCAACACAAGGATTAAAATAAGAATCCAATGCATCGAAATTCACCATGAAATGGATGATATAAAAACATTTAAGCGCTTTTCTAAGGTACATGGAGCACATATTAAGGATAATATTTCTTATTCAGCCATAGGAAACATATATCAACATTATACCAAGATGAATCCATGAATCATAAAAAAAATATCCAACAACTGCTATTACATGTAATCTAAGAAGAAAAGTGAAGAGATAATGAACATACACAAAAGAAAATAAATACTACACATTGATGGAAGTTGGAATCGCAAAAAGTTTTGATTAATCTTCAATAGGGCATACATCATATTTACAATTTTTATATCTTCCCTCTTGAAAAAAAATTAAAAACCCTTGGTTCTATATCATAAACTATTTTTATAGGGTCTTAGGAAGAGTACTCTTTACAAAATATTTGTTCTTTATTTGGTAGTGAATCATCATAACAAAATATCAAAGTGCTTAGTGGCACAAATGTACTAGCTGGATCCTAACTAATTGGAATTGATCCTTATGAAATAAAATACTTACATAAAATATAAAATATCAAAGGGTCATGATCGACACAATCAATAGTATCCTTAATCACAATAAACAGGTTCTGAAGGCAGTGTCACTCGTTCGATGATCTAGAGTACTAGAGGGTTAATGAATTTTTCACATATCTACCATAGCGTTGGAGCTGGTAGAGGAGCATTGAAGAACCGTTGATAGGAAATATTGAGATTTTTGAGCCCTGTGTAGCTCAAACTTGGGTGTATTTCTACCCTTATTACATCCAAGGGCTCAGATTAAACTGTTGAGCACCTTTTATTCACTCTACCTAGCTACTTATCTGCCAAGATTAAATTGTTTGGCTAGATATTTATTCTCTAATCTATAACATGAAATTGAAATATGAGTAAGCCAAGTTTAAACAGTTTGACTTATTCATGAATTGTGGCAAAGGTTTGACAAGCTGCACACAATTGATTTATTACAAAAATGAAATAGCAGTGGCATTTGGATTTGCACACTTTTCTTGGTCTATTTTTTGCTTGGGGTTCATTTCTTTCATTTTTTTGACCATTTTATTCTTTTTACCCTTTGATCTTTCTTTTAGGGTATACCCTCTTTACATTTTTTAAACTTTTTTGTTTTTTTGGTTTTCTCCAAGAATATGGAACACCTTTGCTCAAGAAAGAAGGTTTGAACATATTCCATAATTCAATCAAGACAATCATGAAAGATGAAACCTATTGGTATAGGAGGCTAACAGGTGGAAAAAAGGTATTCACCAACCCTAACAACCGAAAATACTTTCTCAAATAATTCACAATAGTCTTACCCTTCAGAGTGGAAGTCTTCTCATGACAAGAATCCACCTTTCTCTTGTCATCTACTAGGATTTGAAGGTGTTGTTCCCACTCGATCAACACTCCCAAAAATTCCCAATAGTTAGTCAATATTACTCCGACTCTCTCCTCAAACTCAACATTGAAGGAAACCACATCTTTCGGTACCACATCTAGGCATTCTTCAACTTTGGCTATCACCTCCTCCTTCTGAAAAAATTTGGAGATATCCATTATAGAAGACACTCTATCCACCACATATATAACCTTTAACTCATTGAGTGGCTTCTAATTTACATACTGGATAAACTTCTTATCAATATGGGAGTTATTTTCAAAATCTTCCTTAGCAGCTAGTGTATAAATTATAAAACACGCTTGTATATCTTGGATTCACTCGATCTAACAATGTGCTAAAGTTAAATACAAAATCTCTTCTACAAATATTTTGCAGAATTTAAAAAAATCGCTAATCACATGAACATGAAGAAGAATCAAATCACGCACATCACAGATAATTTTGCGGGGAAATTTTATAGCTAAAAACCCCACTATCTTCTATTGTATATTCAACATGGATCAAGAAACATCTACATAAAAACATATTCTCACAAGAGCCCTCCAGTACTGAGCTAATTGTCTCACATTATCATAAGTAAAACTGACCAACACATAGCCAATTATCATCCTCCATACAGCCTACCTTGCTTGTGCAATCCCTGATTGATGAAATCCCTAAAAAATAGGAATTATTTCCTTCCTTGACTGCGAAAGTATCATGGGCACTCCAATGGGTGTTTGGTTGCATGTGTGCAACCCAATAATCCTGCAACTGATAGTCAACTTCCCTTTCACCTATAACTCAACTAGGTCTCCACTAGATCTAACATGCATGCAACTAATAATAGTAAATCCTCAATTGCATGTGAGACCACTGATTATGAATTAATTAATATTTAATTCACTTGATATCTCACTAGTGTATCTTCAGTTACAACTATCACAACTGAGTTTAACTCAATTAATTGAGTTAAAAATATTACAACCTGCATTAACTAATGCACCACTGCACTTCGAACTCTAATTGCAGAATCCAGATTATCCACAGTATCATAAAACATTGGTCGATTTTTCGAATCCCAATGGGGATCCATCTTCAGGATGAGAATGAAGAATGAAATAAGGTCGCAAAAGGTCATGCATGTGACCAAGGATTCCAAGAAGAAGTTGGAACCAACAGATGAGGTTGGGATTTTTGTGGGGTTCAATGAAACACCCCATAATTATTGTGTGAAGAATTACTCTGCATGCCTCACCAAATACCTCTAACTCGAAATCCACTAGCTAACTGAGTTTATCATTCTTAGTTAACTATTTCAAGTTTACATTGAGAATAGATTATAGTCTAGTGGCCTTGTTAATTAAGGGATAACCAAAATAGACATACACCCAAAAATAGCACTGTGGGCCCCACACTAGTCTGGGTGCTTAATGCAACTAGGCATGGGTGATAAAATTTTCTTGTTGAATCTCAACGCTCCCTTTCAACAAGAAAGGGATTATCCTTCACCCCGATCATGTCTCTATGGTATTTGAATTTTCTCCTAGTGAGCGCCTTCGTCAGAATATATACATCTTGATATTCCATGGGAATGTACTGAAGCAACATTATCCTTCTCTGCACACAATCTCTGAGATGATGGTATAAGATATATATATGCTTGGACCTATCATGAAACACGTGATTAATAGAGAGTTTAATGCAAGTCTGATTATAACAATGAATCATTGTCGAATCCATCTTAGAGCTAAACAAACCAACCAAGATATTTCTCATCCAGATAGCCTCACATGCAGCTTGACTTGCTCCCATGTATTCCACTTCTGCTGAACTTAGTGGCATAGATCGTTGTTTCCTACTGTACCAAGAAACTATTGTTGATCATATGTTAAAGATCCCTCTTGATGTGCTCTTTCTTTCTGATGGACTTCCCGCCCAATCTGCATCCGTGAAGCCTTGAAGATTCACTCCCTTTGTCCATCTATACCATATACCATACTCTAATGTGCCCCTCAGGTATCTTAGGACATGCTTCCCTGCCTTCCAAAAGAGCTTGGTAGGCTTAACCATAGCTTGACTCAGCTGGTAAACTACGTATAAAATGTCTAGTCTCATGTTTACCAAATACATTAACGAACCAAGTAAATGCTTGTAGACAGTAGCATCCACTACCTCTCTAGAAGTAGCATCCTCTTTCCTGCAATTTCCTGGAAGAGGAGTATCCATGGGTTTGCATCTCTCCATGTCAAACTTACCCAATATCTCCTTTGCATACTTGCTTTGAGACACAAAAAGTTCACCATCCCACTGCCATATTTCCAATCCAAGGAAATAATGGAGTCCCATGTCCTTCATTTTGAAATCCCTTGCAAGATCCTCCTTGCATGAGTGTATCAGCTACTCATCACCAGTCAAAATTAGATCATCAACATAAAGAAAAATGATAAATATCTTACCCTCAACCACAATCTGGTAGAGGTTTGCATCTGCTTCACTTTTGGTGAATCCCAATCCAGTGAAACAGCTGTCTATCCGAGTGTACCAAGCACGAGGTGCTTTCTTAAGCCCATACAATTCTATTTTGAGTCGGCACACATGCGACTCATTGTTGAATATTTTGAAACCTTCAAGCTACTCTATGTACACCTCTTCCTTAATGATCCCATTGAGAAATGCAGCCTTTACATCCATCTGATGAATGCGCCATCCCATCTGTTGTAGACAATTCTTGTCACCCCTAGAGACAACCTAGAGTTGCCATAGACCAATGCCTAGGACATCTTATCATAGCAAGGAGCTCATAATATAGCTTGGGTTTTCAATCCAAAAGCTCTCTTACTATCTCCTGCAAAACAAGGAAATTAGTTTGAATGGAACCAAACTCTCTCAGAAGCTGATGCAAAGACAAGAATAATGTAGGAACAGCATGCAAAATTCCAATACAAAAGCATCAGACAGTTAAGAGACAACTTACTGCAAAGAGGGCTAGTTCAATAATATGCCACAGAAATCAAATATCAGAAAGTGGATGCGGTGAAGAAACACGAAGAAGATACTAGTTAGCATGAGGCTGATACCCAGATACACAACAAAACCACATATGGGCTTATCCAACTAAGAATCCATACATGACAATGGCGTTTTAAAAGCACCCTCCTCAAGTAACTAATATAGTAGAAAATATGGATGAAATGGACATGGAACAGTATATCATGACTAGGCCTATTTAAAGTGCTTGACTAATCCAAGTATGGGCACCAACTAGGATGAATCCTTAATTAAGACCAGTGAGCCACTCGCATTATAGTACATGATACAAGAAGATAAATAGCATGAAATGAGATGTTATATTAACACATAAGAGGAAATTACATAATGTGGGATACCAAAGACCAGAATCCTCATTACAGTTATAAATCCTCCTCACTAAGACCCTACGGGCTCTGAGCCTTCATACAGAAACTTTACAAGATGTATACAAAAGCCTTTCACTGCATAGTTTGCTGATAGAAATCTGGAACCCTTACAATGTCTTTCTTTCTCATTTTTATAGAAGAGATAGAAAGCTCCAGATAATGAGGTAGGTGATACACATTTAATGATCTGATTTGAAACAAAGTGGCGGAAAACATTCGCGCCCATACTGTGAATGACTGAATATAATTATCTATACTTTGCAATCTACCTCCAGAAATAAATGCACCGAGAGAAAATCTCTTCAGGAACAAGGCGTAAGGGTAACTCTTCGTGAACATTATGTACGTTCCTGAAGGGAACTTGACTGAAATATCACCTTGAGGATATTGCTTTCTGAACACTATACCTTCCAATATTTAAATTTAAATCCAAGACCTTTGATGCAGGGCGCTGTATCTCTCGATCTTTCGCTGATATTTTTATGCTGCCCCATTAATTCTTCATCCGCTCACCATGTGTATTTGAATGACCTTGGAGGGTTTAACAGACTTAGATCCTTGCCCCTCTTTATGGTGGTCATATCACAGCAGCTTCTGGATCTTTTTCTATAAATTTTGCTCTTAAAACAGGGTCCTGCTGTGTATTCTCAGCTTCTGAAATGGAGGCAGCGATTTATGGCGATCCCTCGTCACTGCAACCTGCAAAATTCACAAATAAGTTAAGAAGACTGGACACAAAGGTGGTGGACATGAGCATGACCATGGACTGATGACGTGAACTGAGAAGGATGGTGGGGAAGTGCAGAGTGGCGATGGAATATACAATGAAACGGTAAAGCTAGAACAAGGCGACGGTACGTAACATAAACCATGTAATAAGACACGTAAACAGAAAATACAAATGGTGGCGCTGGACGCAAACGACACATGGGCGTATGGGAAGATAAGTGGAAGGGAAAATGTGGAGGTGGACCTGATCAATTAACGGAATGCGTGACCAATTCTGGGTCGCACAATCAAAAATGAAATCAACAGTGGAGAGTGCATTGTACAGTGGCGGAATGGTGGACCCGAGCATTACGTGACTTGGGTTAAATCTCGTGCGACTTTGGAGAATGACCATCGTCAGATGGAGAGCGCAGGATCAGACGGTCGATGATAATTCCGCTACCCAACTCTCATCCGGAGAATAATGCGCGAAATGGGTGGTTTGGATATCGTACACCGAGACACGCGTCACCCAGCGTATGGAATCGCTGGGTCCGCGGGAAATACCGCCTGCTATGGATGGGTGGTGCGGAATAGACCACTGGATTTCAGGCGTGGGGGCCACCATGGTAGATTAAAATATGGATCGTCGATTTTTTTTGGATCGGGCAGCTAAGATTTGGCCCAAAAAAATAAAGCAATGGGCTCCTTTCATTTTAACACACGGTTTTGCACATAAGTCACATGGGGAATCAAAACAAAAGGGGCTGAGACCTGATATAAATTTTAATTGTGGGTTTAAGCCTTTGCAGTGTATTTTGTGGGAAGAAATAGTAATGTTAAGCAGAATATGGGGGTTTTAGGCCACGACAGGGGTTTTAAACGGATTTGAATGGGGCTGTTGGCCAAAGTTCTGAATGGAGGGGTTGATATGTACAACATCGGCTCCATCTGGGGACGGCATGTTCATACTTGGACATGTCGAGAACCTGCAGACCATCTGATCATGCTCTAAGTGGATTTTGCTCTTTAGCACCTCTAGTTTTCACTTCATAATTAATCGGCACCCACACATTATTAAAAGAATGATGAAACAAAAAGAAAACTAATGTAAAATATAATACACCAGGCTGTCTTCGCCTCCTGGGTCCCATACTTTTCTTTGCTGGTATCCATTAGTTACATTATTCTTCAACTGTACCCCTCTATGTTTCCATATTTTGTTCTGCAATTTGCCTCCAGCTATGCTTTCACATTCTGTTCTTGTTTTTCCATTGCCAAATTTTCTTTGATTTCTTGCTGCTATCTTATGTTTCTGAGGCACCTTCATCATTAGTCTTTTGATGCTGTCAATTTCTATGCCCAGTATTTCTTTTGTCTGGAACTTACCTTGCCCACTGCTGTCTTCAACCTGGGTAGCTTTGATTTTTGCATTTTCCACTGCATCTTCAATATGGCTCTCGAAAGCTTGATCACCTTCTTCTTGTATTTTGGAAGGCAGTGGGATCTCTTCTTTTTGTTCCACAGTAACAGCTTTGAAAAATTTTCCCTCTGCTGGCAATATGTTGCTAGAAAAGACCCTTGATCCTTCTTCAAATGTTTGCAGGAAATGCACATAAGGATCATGAAATGATACCTGGTTAAGAGTATCTGGCAGGCAGGATTCAACCAGGATTTTATCTCCTTCCACTGGATCAAGAGGAAGACTCTCTTGAGATAAAGAATCTCCTTCATCTCCTTCGTTCTCTAAACTGGAGGACTCAATGTATATTGGAGCTGAGTCCTTTTGGAGCTCTGGTATATTCTGCGTTGATGTGCTGAGCTTCTTGAAAAGATTTATGTATTCTTCAGCAGGGGCTTGTACCTTTGCTTCCTCTTTTTCAAGAGAAGACTCGTTAATTTCATCTTGCTCAAGGATCTCTTCTTTGCTCTCCTCCTCTTCTTCCTGTATTGAATCATATTTATTCGACATAATCTCTAGCAACCTTATTTCTTCATTCCATGGGTTAAAGTCTTCCACCGAATTTCCTTCCTTCTTTCTTCGCCTATCAAGTGATGTCAGATTTCTCTCATCAGCATCAATCCCCATGTTGGAGAATTCACCCTCTATTTCTAGGAATTCTGTCATCTGTTCTTCATCCTCAAATCCCTACCAGTGCTTGATATTATCTGGGTGAGTGCTACTTCTGGAGGAAGTATGAAAGAGGCGACTTGAGATTGATATGCTGGTTGTTTCAACAGTTCAGTCAAGGGGACTGGGATTTTGATCTTTTCAAGTTCTTTTTGCAAATTGAAAGCAAAAGGGGATTTTTCTATTACGAATTCTTTGGACTTTTCATTTTTATCTTGAGTTCTAGTCCACTTCCCTGAAGATCTCAGATTATATCTTCTATTGAAATTTGCTTGCATGAAATCATTAAATTGTTTACAATAATGGTCAATTTCTGCTTCCTCCTCTTCTTCTTGCAATGGGCATTCCATTTCTTCATTGTTTGAGAAAGCATGATTTGAATCTTCTAATTCATAAGCAGCATCTTCAGTGGAGTCATCTGCTGGGCCTTCCAGGTACAATGGGTGTGGTACCTGATCTTGCTGCTCCTTTGTATCTCTGGGCAATATTTGCAGGGGTGGTCTTTTGTGCTGGGAATTGTATCCTCTGTTTGGAGCATTATAGAAATTCTTGGGAGCTGCATTTTTAGCCTCCAACTCAAGCTTGACCATATTCTTAACCATCTTACTTATTTCATCCATCTTATATGCATCCTTATCTCGATTAGAGGTGGAAACCTCTTCTTTGCCTCTCCTCCTAGTTTCCTGTTCAGCTTTTCCTTTTAATTTTCCAGTGGAGGCAAATTTTGCTTCTAATTCAAGAGCATCTGACTGAGCATCATCTAGAGTGGCAGGTTTTCTTTCCCTCAAAGAGAAGCTGAAATCTGAATCAAAGGCTACTATGAAAACTACTTTAGCAGCAGTCTGGTGAGGCTTCATCTCAGGAGGCAGACTCAGATATAACTTATTAAATCTTTTGATAAACTCTGACACCCCTTCATTATGTTTCTTCTTTAGAGTATTGAACTCAGTGAGACACATTCCATGATCTTTATTTTCTCCCCATTTCCTGAGAAAAACCTCTTCCATTCTTTCCCAGGTATCTACAGAATGGTCTGCTAATGTCTTAAACCATTTTCTAGCTTCACCATCCAGATATTGAAAAAACAATCTAAAGACCACATCCAGATGTTCAACATTCAGGTTTTCTGCAAAGGCACAAAAGACCTCAAGATGTTTCTGTGCATTAATTTCATTTTCTCCATTAAATCTGGGCAAAATCTTCAAATAATCCTGTGGCATATCATTGAGCACCTGTGGTAAGGCCAAGGGAGCATATTTTTTCAATAGAAAAGCAGGAACATTAGCCATTGGAGGAGGTGGGGGTTGTGCAACAATCTGATGTACAAATAAAGGAAGGGGAGGAGGAGGAAGTGGAGTATGTATAACAATGGGAATAAATTGCACAGAAGCCTGAGGTGTAGATGGGAATATTTCACGGTTAACAGCAGCTACTTTTGTGACTTCTTTAACTTCTTCAGCCTCAGGGGTAGGATGAGGGTTATCTTTGGTTCTAGCACTTCCCCTGGGTGGGTTATCTGAGTAATTTTCGGGATTTTCCTCAGTGGAGTCGGTATTTTCCACTGAGATTTCTTGAGAATAAGAGGATGGATGATCTTCTACAGAATATTCAGGGACTTCAGCACGGGCTGATTGTCTTTCTTTCCAACTTCTTCTATGAATAATCTTCTCTGGTTCAGATACAGAGGATGTCTTTAAATTAGAGGAATCTGACCTCAAATGTGGCTTTCGAGGAGCCAGGACTACCAATAGATTTATCAAATAAAGAACAGTGGAGTCGCCAAGGTGAGAGATATACAACTCTTCAACTCTCTGTGCTCACCTGATTAGAGAGTGAATATGATTTGTCGAGGCCCAGGGAAACTGATATTCTCAAGTTCGTCCGCGGCAACAGCGCCAGAAAGATGTTGTAGACAATTCTTGTCACCCCTAGAGACAGCCTAGAGTTGCCATAGACCAGTGCCTAGGACATATTATCATATAAAGGAGCTCATAATATAGCTTGGGTTGTCAATCCAAAAGCTCTCTTACTATCTCTTGCAAAACAAGGAAATTAGTTTGAATGGAACCAAACTCTCTCAGAAGCTGATGCAAAGACAAGAATAATGTAGGAACATCATGCAAAATTCCAATACAAAAGCATCAAACAGTTAAGAGATAGCTTACTGCAAAGAGGGCCAGTTCAATAATATGCCACAGAAATCAAATATCAGAAAGTGGATGCGGTGAAGAAACACGAAGAAGATACTAGTTAGCATGAGGCTGATACCCAGATACACAACAAAACCACATATGGGCTTATCCAACTAAGAATCCATACATGACAATGGCGTTTTAAAAGCACCCTCCTCAAGTAACTAATATAGCAGAAAATATGGATGAAATGAACATGGAACGGTATATCATGACTAGGCCTATTTAAAGTGCTTGACTAATCCAAGTATGGGCACCAACTAGGATGAATCCTTACTTAAGACCAGTGAGCCACTCGCATTCTAGAACATGATACAAGAAGATAAATAGCATGAAATGAGATGTTATATTAACACATAAGAAAAGATTACATACTGTGGGATACCAAAGACCAGAATCCTCATTACAGTTATAACTCCTCCTCACTGAGACCCTACGGGCTCTGAGCCTTCATACAGAAACTTTACAAGATGTATACAAAAGCCTTTCACTGCACAGTTTGCTGATAGAAATCTGGAACCCTTACAATGTCTTTCTTTCTCGTTTTTATAGAAGAGATAGAAAGCTCCAGATAATGAGGTAGGTGATGCACATTTAATGATCTGATTTGAAACAAAGTGGTGGAAAACATTCGCGCCCATACTGTGAATGACTAAATATAATTATCTGTACTTTGCAATCTACCTCCAGAAATAAATGCACCGAGAGAAAATCTCTTCAAGAACAAGGCGTAAGGGTAACTCTTCGTGAAAATTATGTACGTTCCTGAGGGAACTTGACTGAAATATCACCTTGAGGATATTGCTTTCTGAACACTGTACCTTCCAATATTTAAATTTAAATCCAAGACCTTTGATGCAGGGCGCTATATCTCTCGATCTTTCGCTGATATTTTTATGCTGCCCCATTAATTCTTCATCCGCTCACCATGTGTATTTGAATGACCTTGGAGGGTTTAACAGACTTAGATCCTTGCCCCTCTTTATGGTGGTCATATCACAACAGCTTCTGGATCTTTTTCTATAAATTTTTCTCTTAAAACAGGGTCCTGCTGCGTATTCTCGGCTTCTGAAATGGAGGCGGAGATTTATGGCGATCCCTCGTCACTGCAACCTACAAAATTCACAAATAAGTTAAGAAGACTGGACACAAAGGTGGTGGACACGAGGATGACCATGGACTGATGATGTGAACTGAGAAGGATGGTGGGGAAGTGTAGAGTGGCGATGGAATATACAATGAAATGGTAAAGCTAGAACAAGGCGATGGTATGTAACATAAACCATGTAATAAGACACGTAAATAGAAAATACAAACGGTGGCAGCGGACGTAAACGACACGTGGGCGTACAGGAAGTTAAGTGGAAGGGACGACGTGGAGGTGGACCTGATCAATTAACGGAATATGTGAACAATTCTAGGCCGCACAATAAAAAATGAAATCAACGGTGGAGAGTGCATTGTACAGCGGCGGAATGGTGGACCCGAGCATTACGTGACTTGTGTTAAATCTCGTACGACTTTGGAGAATGACCACCGTCAGATGGAGAGCGCAGGATCAGACGGTCGATGATAATTCCGCTACCCAACTCTCGTCCGAAGAATAATGCGCGAAATGGGTGGTTTGGATAGCGTACACCGAGACACGCGTCACCTAGCGTATGGAATCGCTGGGTCCGTAGGAAATACCGCCTGCTATGGATGGGTGGTGCAGAATAGACCACCGGTTTTCAGGCGTGGGGGCCACCATGGTAGATTAAAATATGGGTCGTCGATTTGTTTTGGATCGGGCAGCTAAGATTTGGCCCGAAAACATAAAGCAATGGGCTCCTTTCGTTTTAACACACGGTTTTGCAAATAAGTCACATGGGGAATCAAAACAAAAGGGGCTGGGACCCGATATAAATTTTAATTGCGGGTTTAAGCCTTTGCAGTGTATTTTGTGGGTAGAAATAGTAATGTTAAGTAGAATATGGGGGTTTTAGGCCACGACAGGGGTTTTAAACGGATTTGAATGGGGCTGTTGGCCAAAGTTCTGAATGGAGGGGCTGATATGTACAACACCATCTGCACTGAGAGTGCAAGGATGGATCTTATGGAAGAGTACCTTACAACAGGTGCAAAAGTATCATCGTAATCTATCCCCTCGATCTATGAGAATCCACGGGCCACAAATCTGGCATTGTATTTCTCCACACTCCCATCAGCATCTTTCTTTACCTTGTAGATCCATCTTGATCCAACCATTGTTTTGTCGACCGGTCTTGGGACTATCTCCCATGCACTGTTCTTGACAATGGAGTCATACTCCTCCACCATTGCATCAACCCAAGTTGGTTGTTACACTAATTATGGAAAGGAATATGGGCTAGTCACAATAAATTTTCTCATAAGAGCCATGTATCCAGTACATCGTTCAGGAGACTGTCTCTGTCTGTGCTATGAAGTAGGGGCTCCTACATTCTCTGCAGCATCAAGTCTCAATCTATCAGCTTCCATGTTGTGCCTTCTGCCATGTCTAATGGATGGATCTGCATGAGTGTTTTCCTCCACTTTGTGAGCCTCATCATATGGTTGTTCCACATCTTGGGACTCATCCTTGGGTACAAACAGTTCCTCCTCTGCATGCAAGTCCATCTCCCTCTCAAGGGACGACTGCATGGATTTCTCCTCATCAAATTTTATATCCCATCAAAAAACAATCATTCTAATGTTTGGAAAATACACACAATAATTATGTGGTGTTTTAGTGTACCCCACAAAAATCCCAACCTCATTTTTTGGTTCCAGCTTCTTCTTGGCGTCCTTGGTCACATGCATATAAAAAAATGAGCCAAAAATTTTAAAGTGTGAAACATCAGGTTACTTACCAGTGAAAGCCTCTTCATGTGTACTCATGCCAAGTATCCTATGAGGACAACAATTTTACACATGTACCATTGTGTTGCATGCTTCTGCCCATAGACGCATCGGTAGGCCTTGATCATGCAATATCGCTCATGCTGCGCCCACAATAGTTCTGTTCTTCCTCTCTGTGACCCCATTCTATTATGGGTTATGAGGCATTATGATAACTCTTCGAATTCCTTCTTTGCTGCAGAAGTTCTTGAATTCGTTAGAGATGTATTCTCCACCATTATCACTCCTAAGAGCCTTCAATTGCTTCCATGAATCTTTCTCCACTGGTGCCTTAAACTCATATAACTTAGAGAATGTATGATCTTTCTTCTGCATGAACAAGATCCAACAATTATGAGAAAAGTCATCAACAAAATTTACATATTACTTATGTTTTGTTGTCGAAGCAATAGAGAAAGGACCACACACATCTGTGTGAACTCTCTCAAGGATCCCCGAAGCTTGGTTTTCCTTCTCATGAAAGGTTTCCTTTAAATATTTCCCATATTACATCCCTTGCATGTGTTATACTATGCAAGTGTACCCCTAGGAGGACCAGTAGAAATATATTGCATGACTTTCAAGGCTCCATGGTGAAGATGGCCCAATCTCCTATGCCATAATTCGCCCTCATCTCGGCTCACCACTTGATCTGCCTTACCCATCATTGCTATGTAGCCATCTACCTCCAGCTTGTAGAGATTCTTAACTAAAATCCATATCCTCTTGGCTTTTCCTATTGTTTTATATCGCAGGAAATATTTTCCTTCACTAAAAACAACATCATAGCCTCTATCGCCCAACATTACGACTGAGACCAAATTTTTCTTCAGGCCTGGTACATGCATTACATATTTTAATTGAAAGGGTTTGCCTGACTACCTCTCAAAGGTAATGGTACTAATCTCATTAGCATTGTACCACCCATCATTGCCCATTTCAATATGCATATGGAGATCCTTCTCCTCCGTCACTAAAAATTTCCTTGTCTCCTGTCATGTGAAAGGAAGCGCTACTATCCAAATACCACACAGATACCGATGCACTGGATACCATGCCTGCGATCAGTGAGAATTCAAGTTCAAATTGCGAGGCAAGGGCCTCACTAGCTTCAAATCCTCTAACATTTTTGTTCTTCTTATTTTTTGGACAATAAGTAGCAAAATTCCCACGTTCGTGAAAGTGAAAACACTTCACCTTGGACATGTCCTGCATCTTGCCATTCTTGGACTTAGATTTAGAATGGAATTTCTTCCCCTTCCCCTTCCTCGCCTTGGCAACCAAAGCACAATCCTCTTCATCTTCATTCTTAGATTAATATCCATCTTTGGTGTTTCGTCCAAACTCCTCCTACACCAAATCTGACCACAGTCATTCCCAATATGGAAATTTGTCCCTTCCATTGACAGAGCCTTGATAACTGTGCCAAATCTTGGGAAGTCCTAGGAGAGCCAAGCTCACCAAATCATCATCAACGACTTTTATTCCAATGCTCCCCAGTTCATCCTGACATTGGAAAAATTTTGTTAAATATTTTGGAATGTTGTCGCCCTTTTTCATCTTGATCTTCCTGAGTTTATCTTTGAGCACCAATTTCCTATAGTCTTTGTTGCTTTGGAATAGATCCGTCAAAGCCTTACAAATTGTATATGGTGTGGCTTTGCCATGGAGGCTTGAGACAATGTGGTCTCATACTCCCTCCAACATAATCCTCCTCGCCTTTTGCCAATTTATTTTGCCATGCATCAATATTTGCAGCATCTGCCACAGCAGGTTTAGGAACATCATTGTCAATGGATTCCTTCAATCCATTGTCTTCAAGTACTGCCTCCATCCTGTCCTTCTAAGAAATATAGTTTGAGCTTCCCTCGAGTGCATACTCCAACCTCAATCCATTGAAAGACATTTCGATCTTGAATCATCTCTAGCACCAAGAAAGTCTTTCTGCAAATTTGAATTCTATCCATTCAAAAACTCAACTGCTGCTTCACCTCTATAATTTCCTGTGCTCTGATACCATGTATAAATTATACAACATGCATGTATATCTTGGATTCACCTGATCTAACAATGTGCTAAAGTTAAATATTGAATCGCTTCTACAAATATTTTGCAGAATTAAAAACACAATCACATGAACATGAACATGAAGAAGAATCAAATCGCACACAACACAGATAATTTCTCGAGGAAAGCTTACAACTAAAATCCCCACTATATTCTATTTTATATTCAACATGGATCATGAAACAATTACATACAAAACTCTTCTCACAAGAGCCCTCCATTACTCAGTTAATTGTCTTACACTATCATAAGCAAAACTGACCAACACATAGCCAATTCTCAGCCTCTAGATAGCCTGCCTTGCCTATGCAATCCCTAAAAGATATAAATTCTTGCCTTCCTTGACAGCGAAAGTATCATGGTCACTCCAATGGGTGTTTGGTTGCATGTGTGCAACTCAATAATCCTACAATTGATATTCAACTTCCCTTTCACCTAGAACTCGACTGGGTCTCCACTAGATTTGACATGCATGCAGCTAATAATAGTAAATTCTTAGTTGCATGTGAGATCAGTGATTGTGAATTAATTAATATTTAATTCACTTGATCTCTCACTAGTGTATCTTCAATTACAACTAGGACAATTGAGTTAACTCACTTAACTGAGTTAAATTGATTACAACCCACATTAACTAATGCACCACTACACTTCCAACTATGTTACAACTAGAATTACTCTACATGTCTCACCAACTACCTCTCGAAATCCACTAGCTAACTGAGTTT
The DNA here is from genome assembly GCA_034641835.2 of Pinus albicaulis. NCBI lineage: Eukaryota > Viridiplantae > Streptophyta > Pinopsida > Pinales > Pinaceae > Pinus > Pinus albicaulis. The sequence continues at coordinate 780,543,351 of CM076574.1, read as the reverse complement.
ATCACTCTTAGATAACTATTTCAAGTTTACAATTAGAATATATTATAGTTTAATTTCCATCTTAATTAAGGGATAACCAAAATAGACATGCACCCAAAAATAACATTGTTGGCCCCACCCCAGTCTGGGTGCTTAATGCAACTAGGTGTGGGCGGTGAAATTTTCTTGTTGAATCTCAATAGCTAGGATGAAGAATTCATAATACTTGATTACAATCTTCTGCTCATCAATCAAATTTATATGCTCCGAGTTGTTTTTCATCTCTGCAATGATTTCATCCCAGAGAAGATTCTTTTCCTTAAGGAGAGACACATTTCCTTTAATCTTGCCTTTGAGCTTAGAAATCTCCTGGATTTCCACCTGTAGCTTCTTACTGTTCAAGTCTCCATTGATCCTGATAGTATCAAGTTGTTTTTCTTTATGTGCTTGGTTTTTTTAAGATGTGCCCAAATCCTTTTTCACTTTCTTAAGCTCCCATTCTGAAATATGGAGCTCGGTGAGGGTCTTGGTGAGATGTACTGTGGGATTTTGGGGGTTCTCAGGCACCAACTCTACATAAATGTAAGTCTCTATTCTTTGTTGAAGTTTTTCTTCATGTTGCTTTAGATCTAATTCCTCATTATTTATATCTATCAAATCTTTTGCCAGGATATATTTCTCTTCTTCCACCTGTGAAATTTCCTTAGACTATACATGCTTAGTAACTAGCATCTCCAACTTCTGACTTAAATCTTGTACTTCTACATGTGAGCTTTAGAGAAAGGCCTCAAAGGTATATGTATCCTCTGGATTCACCCCTAGATTTATAGTCAACTCCTTGAATTTTTTATTCTACATGTTCGGAGCTCTGGATTTATATCTCTCCTTCCTTAACCTTGTTGTAGCCTTCTCCAACATCTTATCAACCTTGCTTATGGTAATTTCATCGCGGTTAAGATTATTGTATATCATCTCTCCTAATTTCTTGTGGATTTTGATTTTAATAGGGAGAGGGACACTTGCCAAGTCTAAGGAGACTTCAAGGGCTTTGAATTGGGGTCTCGATGGTAGTGATTGTGCTAATGCGTGCTGCAGCGATAATTTCATTTGATTTATCTCCAAATCCATAGCAACCAAAATTCTGCATTGGCATGGGACTGAGTGGGATGTCATATGTTGCTGAATTTCTTCCCTAATATTATTGTTTATTTCCTCAATTTACTTTCCAGCAGACCAACTAGGCTCAACTGTAGTTGCATTTCCTGTTGACACCTCTCAGGATGATTAGGAACCAGCTTGCAATGGGTCCTTGAAAGTCACTTGGAATCCTTGTTGGTCTGGTTTTGTCTCCACCAACCTGGTCTCAATTTCTTCTTCTTTTATCTCTTGAGTTTTTTCATTTTTGCTGGTGTGTATATCTTGCATCTCTACATCCCCTATCTCATCAACATTCCTTTTTTGCGCCTTGTCCTTTGTTTTTGGAGTCTCAATCTCCATCTCTATGTTAATAGGCCATGAATCAAAGTTATCCTTCCATTCAATATTAGGTATATATTCATGCTCATAAGTTTAAGCCGTTATGATTTCCCTTTTCTTGGAAATGACACCATGAGGATCATAATTCCATACATCCCCAAAATCAAAATTCATTTGATTCAATAATTCCTCAGCCACTGAGAAGGCCTCCCTGGAATTGAAAATAAAAGGCCTTATAGGCTTTCCCAAATTAAACATATATCTTTTATTAGCAGGGAAAAATTGGACTATGTCCACATTAAGGCCTCGTTTTATGAATTCGATAATGAATATCCTCATGGGAATGAATACAGGAAAGCAGTAGGGATGAAGCTCACACCCATAGACCATAATCTCGGTGTAATCCTCAAATAGAGAACAGTATCCCACCCTGGTGTCTTTTCTAAGTTTAAGGATTGATTTTTGTTGAGAGAGGACTCTTAAATGGGAGACATTGTGGATATTTTTACAATAAATGGCAATGTAGGAAGAGATGAATTGATAAAAACCATCATTATCTGGTCTTCTCCTAACAACAACATCCCAGTGAAAAACTGACTTCCTTTGTTTTCTAAGAGCCATCAGACTGAGACCCAAATACTCAAACTCATCCGTATGAGTGTACCAAAATAAGTAGAACAATAGGGAATAATATATGAAGTAGGAAGTGGTAGGAAAATGGCACATTTGGAATTTAATGGTACCAATTAGGTAAGCCAGGATATCAAACAAATGTACAGGTTACATAATCTCCCTTAGAAACCCTAGGGAGGCTTTATTAGCCATATTGGAATTCTCATCCCCAAACAAATGAGTAATTAAGGACAAAATGGACTGAATAGGCTCTGCAAATATGGTTATAGGAAAGTTATTAACAATGGGTAGAGACTGTAGGCTAGGGGATAGGACCATTTGTAGAAAATACTCTTGCTCATCAACTGAAAGGGTAGTGTAATGGTAGACCAAAGTCATTTTTGTAAATTTTTGAGGTTCAGGGGAGCTTGGGTAAAATAGATATTTTCATATTAGTTCTAGGGTCACCTCAATGATTTTGGACCTAGTGGAGGAGACAAAACAACTCTTCTCATCTATGTAGGAAGCTATTAACCAGGAGGAAAACTCAGGGAAATAATATGTTGAGGGGGAAATATGGTAGTACAAGTCTGATTCAACCACCTAAAATGGGTATTCTCCTCTGACATGGTCACCATATAGGTTGAATCAAAGGTATGCAAGGTGGTAGGCACAAGAGGGGTATACATTTTATGCCTCTGTGTCCATAAGAGATTAGACAGTGGAGGAGGGTTTGAAATCTTGGGCTTTAGGGGTATTGGGGGCCACTTTCTTCATTTTTTAATGAATATTCAAATGATTTGTAGGTGGAGTCGGCCTTCCAGTTACCTAGTTTTCTTGGCAACAGCTAAAAATAGTGTTAGAGGGGATTTCCAGACCAGATGACTAGTAGAAAAATGTTACATAGAAGACAAATTGTGAGGTGTTCGGGAAGAAATACAAAACTTGTAAAACTTTGGGGAGGGGAGGTTTTTTATAGGTGGAGAGAGGGAAACATTCGTCTGAAGTGGGATGATGTCACCGGGGAGGGGGCCATGTGGCAGATGGGGATCGAGCAACGAAATATTACAGGATGAGAGTGGGGGAAAGTAAATTACAAATTACCTTTTAATTTCATCGCTTTCTTAAAAATAGTGTTGGCGGATTTGTGACATGGCGGGTAGTCCCCACCTTACTCTAGCAGGTGGGAGAATGAGAAGTCGGATCCCATGGTTACCGCCCAGAATAAATATGGGTCATTTGATTGGTGGGCTCGCCCATTTGACTTGTCAACTTTGGGGGGTAGAGTCGTTCTATCCCTGCAGAGGTTACCCTCTCGAAATACTTCAAGGGGCTGGTTGGGAAGAGATGGATAACAATTAGCCCCTAAACTTCTCGAACTTTAATTAAAAGGGTGTGTCTATTTGAATTTCCTCCTTTAGTATGTTTTTTTTTATCTTGGTGGAGGGTTCCATGGGTGTATGCTTTAACATTAGAGCTTCTTCCATGGTGCTAGGGCTTTATTATTGCTCCCATCACTGATTTGATTAATTTTTAAGCTAGGAGTCTTAAATTCAACCTCTTAGCCTTCTTAAAAAGGTGATCAAGGGAAACAACAAATATTTTCTTCATTATTTCTCCTTGTAGAACATTAAACATATATTAATTAATATATTGTTTGAAAAAAATTATCTAATTTTATTAAGTATATTATTAATGAAAATTTAAAAGAAAGTCGTATTCAATAGTATTTTTTCATTCACCTGATTCATCATTCTGCAATTTTTCTATCAGGATTTTATTCTCTTTTGCACTTAGATTAGAAATAATATTATTGAGCCTATTCATTTTGTGGCTTTGCATGACACACACGAATCAATACATATTATTTAAAATTACTTATAGTTCAAACATATTAATTTTGTAGAGAATTTACAAAGAATTTTCCTTCTCTACTTTTTTTGATATGATATCATTGTGTCAATTAATATTTCTGTTACTTGAGAGCCTTTGAGACATTTTTGTATTAATATAAAATCTATAGCATTCAATATGGAATTCATTAAATATATTTTACAAATAAATCAAATAATTTTCAGCCAAAAAAACCTTTGGTAACTCGCGCGTTTAGAACATTAAACACATCAGGCGTTTAATTTTTCAGCAGCTTCATGGAAGATTAATTTTAAATTATTATAGTGTATTTTGTAAGGATAAACAAACGGAAATGATTTAATTATTTAATGATTAATAAACTAGATAGAATAGAGATTTTTATAGTATACCGATGCATTTTATTACATATGGAGAACTGGTGCATTAAATTACAGAGGGTGCACCACATAACATAGCCATTACAAAACAAAAAAACGAGAGGGTCGACAAGTTTTGGATTTAATTCAATAATTTATTCCCATAATTTACATGTCAAACACCCTATATATATATAAAGAAAAAAAACCCATTAAATCTAAAATCCCTAAATTGAAAACCCCTAATTGTGAAGTGGTAGAGGAAGTTAAACCTTAAGGTGAAACTTTCTGGGAAGAAGCAAGGGTTTAAGGTAAGTATTGTTTTTGTTTTGTCTAAATTTTAATTAAATTTAAATAGGAAAGAAGATCGTAAATTTTTTTACTAGTAAAATATATACTAATTTTTTTATTATATAGGGTTATAAAGTTATATATGTGTGTGTGTGTGCGTGTGTGTGTGTGTGTGTGTGTGAAAATAAATCTAACATAATTTGTAAAATATTTTGACTGTAAAATTTAGGATTTTTTCTATATAGGGTTTTCAGTGAATCAAAATACCTTTCAACTTCGGATCCTTCAGGGGATCCAAAATATTTTGCAGATCAATAACGCTCTTAGTATGTCTCTCTGATTAAGGGTAAAAATGCACAGGTGGTAGCAGGAGTAAGATCCCTCTCAGGCCTTCCCAAGACCCAACGCAGATAGTCAGATTAGTTGTAACATCCACAAATACAATAAATGCACGTTTATACTAGTACTTGATTGACAAAGTTAAGTAGAGAAGGATTATCTTCATGTGTATTTCCGATCTTTTGGAGAGCTCAATCCAGTGTGGTGGAAGTCCTCCTCACTGGCTCCAAGTACGAATCGTGCAATAAAACAACGAACTAGTGTAATCTTCACAATGTTATCAAAATAAACAATCAAAACAAGTATATAATGAAACAATAAATCATGTAAATCTAAGCCACTTATAACATGTATCTCTAACAAATAAATTAATAGATGAAATAGCAAGACACCAAGTGGAAAAAATAGAGGAAGTTCTATTATATCAAAGAAGGAAGATTACAACCATCAGTTTGGTCAAGCTTCCCTTAGTCCTCCGACTCCAAGCTTTCTCTCCTCAATATCCTAGTGTGACAATGCTTAGGCAAATATTTCTCAATGAACCAAGCACCCCATGAAACCTCACACTAACAAAAGTTCACTCCTCACACAATCAACCTCCCGATCTTTGACAAGGAGCCCTTTCCTCAAATTTATAAGAGTTTGGGAATATCAACCTTGCCATTCTTCTCCATTAGTTTGATTAGGGAAAAATCCATGATGTTTCCAAGGTTTTCTATCTTTTTCCCTCTTTGGATGCTTAGTTAGGTTTAGAAATGTCCAATCAGAGGCCTGCACCACAGGCTGCTAAATTTTTGGACTGAATCCTTGAGACAAAGTCGGAAATGTCAGTCATTTACTGCGGAATTTGTTGCTTATTCTTCATGAAACACATATAATGCTTCCCTTTAGGCAAATCTTGCATTAACCTAGGCCCCAATGCTCACTTGAAGATGTAGGAAAGCATTATAACGTGACCTAGAAGTTTCTAGGGTGCGTTACCTTGGCAAAATAGGTCTTTTTCTAGGTTAATTTATTCCTTCCATTTGTCCTTCTCTTCTGAGCTGATGAGGAGGTCATTTGAATTATAACCGATTCCCCCTAAAATGTGAGGTCAGAGACGAAGACGGTGGCATAAATACTTTATAAATGTGTAGTAGAGCGAGAGGAGTTGGAGGACTGAGGAAAACCTGAAACAAACAACATATGTCAAAAATATAAATATATGTCTTAAGTCAGGCATTCCCATGCCCAGTAGCTGTATCAAAATGATTTCTACAGGAAGAGATATGACTAGTATGTCTACTGATAAGCACAATGTGGAATCTTGTGTCATGACAGGATCAATCTGATAAGATGTCTCCAAAAACAAAATACACAGCTTGGGAGAGGAAACAAAGTTGAATGATGTAAGCCTCTACCCAAGATCTTGGTCGTCGCTTCTCTAAACTGCATATTTATACACACGTGAATAAAGGAGTTGTAGTCAAACATGTGAGATATTTTTTGATTAATAGTCAATGATGAAAATTGTTAATGGACGCGAGGATGGCCACCGATAAGGATGATGGTCTCCAAGATGCACAATACAATCTAGTGAGTGTGAATAAATTATGTTGATGTCAAACACTCATAGAATAATTTGACTGGGAGCCAATGATGAAAAACCCCAATAAAACACAAGGTAACTTTCCACTGAGGTCTGCAAGTTCCATGTAGGAATTTACAGGGTAAGTTCCTTATATCAAACACCAAAGGTCACTGCTCACAAAAAAAATTGCAGATCAATACACCAATATTTGACATGGTTAAAACACTAAAAGATGGAAATAGTCTGTAGCTTGAGTCAACATGGCCAGTTCAGGAAATTAATTAATATAAAGAAAGAAAATTTACATAAGATTCTCTCATAAACGGTCACCGTACAAATCACCCTCCATGCTCTTTAAATAGATATCATGGACCAATTGGGTGTTAAGCCATGGATCAAGTGTCGGTAATATCGAGAAGAGAATGAACCGTCAGATCACTACATATTGTGACTGTCAAATTTTAAGTTAGAAATGTACATAGTAAAGAAACAAAATTTACCTAAATCTATGCTAGACCAAGTTATACTTAACTATTTCTTGTGTCAGAATATCGTAACATCCCCCCTTAAGAACAACTTGGGATATGATTGAAGGATTTACAAAGGTGACACAATATGACAAGGAAGGAAGAATTAGAGCCTATCCCCCCTTAATGATAACTTTCCTAAACTCCAAACATAGATCGAAGTTTGGTAAACTTTGGTCCTATGAGAGAATTTGTAAAGATATCAACAACTTGATCATTGGTTGAACAATATTTCACTTCAAGAACACGATCATGAATGAGTTTTTTGATGAAGTGTATTTGTATCTCAATGTGTTTCATATGATGATTCTGAATTGGATCTTTGCATAGCTGAATGGAACTCTGATTATCGAACCAAAGTGTAGTTGGATGCTACTGATGAAGACCAAATTCGTATAGGATTTGACGAAGCCACATGGATTCCTTGCTATCTTCAACTGCACCATGATACTCTACTTCTGTCGAATAAAGAGAGATGGCACTTTTTTTCTTATAATACCATGTAATAGGTCATGAACCAAGAGTGAATACATAACCTGCAGTAGAATTTCGATCATCAGGTTCACCAACGCAATAAAAATTAGTGAAACCAATCAACAATGGAGACTATCCTACACTGTAATGAATCCAAAACTTAAATGTACCTCACATATATCAAAGTATTATTTTACCTACTTTCTAGTGAATTTAATGAGGTTTGTGCAAAAACCGAGCAACAAGACCAATTAAAAAGGAAAGGTCAGGATGGGTATGGGTTAGACACAAAATTTTACCAACAAGTTGATGGTATAAGGTAGCATCAAATTCAGGGGAAGTACAAGTGACTGAAAGCTTGACTCCAGACTGAAAGGGAGAAGGGGATGGTGTTGGGAACCAAATTTGCATACTTTTCTCTTCTATTTTCACCCATTCTTTCATTTCTTTGTATCATTAATATTAGTTAAATGCTTTAAATGCACAAGGTAAACCCACTTCCACTGTCTTATCTGGAATGTTTGATTAATGAAATAATAGTCATGGGGATTTTGCCTACGCGAGCACTAATTCTGTTATTGTCGCAGATTCGGCGGTCAAAGGTTCACATCTACAAGTCTCAGAAGAAACTCCAAGTTCTCAACACCATTTTGATATGATGTAACATCATAACAGATCCAAACCTACTCCAGATCTATTTCAGACCTTTCTTGGTTTTCTCTCGGGAACTAGTTTGGTCACTGTAACAATTTTATATTTGTAGATATTAGTTGTCAGATTGGGAAGATGGTTTTCAGAACAATTGTATAAGAAGGGTCTCAGGGTTGTGAATTAGGTTAGCGTGTAAAACATCAAGTTTGTAAAAGGAGACCGTTAATTAATTGAATGCAATCCATTTTGTTGTTTCACCTGTAAGTTGTGAATCTATCGCAGCCCTGGTCAGAGAGTTGTGCTCACTCTTCTGATCAGGTGTTACGTTATTTCTACATGTTGTTCTCACATTTCTGTTTGAGTATTTTAACTATTTTTATGGTATGTTTCTTCAATTGTTGTGAATGCTTTTATAATTATGAAATTTATCTTTAATTACTATCACAGTAGTTCTTGTTTATTTTAGCTGTTAAATCTATGATTAATATTAGATTTTTCCATTTCTCCTGCATATACTTTCATGTTACCTTGAAATAATGTACGCACCCAGATTGATAAATTAATGTGGAAAAAGGGTTAAATTTTTTATTCACACTCGGACACTAACATTTTGGTCGTTGTCAGTGAAGGCTAACAAGGTGCAAGAACCCGATCCACAATTGATCCAGAGATTAATATCTTATCTTAGGGAGGGAATTTGTTACCCTGCTCTAAGTCCTAAGCGTAGTGTTCTATTTTTTTTTATTTCTAATTGTTTTTCTAGAAGATCGATCTCTCTTCTTAGGGAGGGAATTTTTTACCACGCTCTAAGTCTTGAGCGTAGTGTTTTTTTTTTTTTTCTTTCCGATCCTTTTTCTAGAGATTAATCACTCTTATTAGGGAGGTAATTTGTGACCCTGCTCTAAGTATTGAGCGTAGTGTTATGTTTTCTTACTTTTTTATTGTTCTCCTAGGGGCTAATTTATCGTCCTGAGGAGGGTATTTGATTGCCCTACTTCAGGTCCTGAACCGTAACTTTTCAAGTTTGTGTGATTTTCTATTTGACTCAGCTTTCATTTCTTTTAAGTTTGTTTGATTTTCTGCTTGAGTCCAATCTCTTGTCTTGGGGAGGAAATTATTTGTCCTGCTCCAGGTCCTAATCATCACTACTGTTATTTTAATGATTTCTTCCCACCAATTGTATGAACAAAGATTCGGATAAGAGTGGCAGAGGAAGACCCCTAAAGAAAGGAAGGGATCTGGGAAGGAATACGTATATCCAAGAGATAATCGCAAAGGATAAATCATAATCATATTCTCATGTTGTTTTTAGGGTAAATATTCAGATGAAGTCCGAGGGGCAGTCGGTTGAACAACTAGTGCCATCCACGGTACCAGAGAAGACCCTTTCATCGGCATAAGAAGAAGTAAATAAAGTATCAATAGAAGGAACACCCCTGTTGTCGACAAAAGAAGAAGAAATTGCAAGCAGGGGATCAGAGGAATTGAGAAATTCCAATTGGGAAGAAGAACTCCTGAAGGAGTTGGTGTCGCCATGAGACCAAGGGAGTGTTGTGAAACCTCCTGCAATTGAATCACCCCAAATATCAATTGCAGAACCAGTTGAAATCCCAGGTGAGTATTGGAGGATATTTATGGCGCCTACAAATTCCTCTATTGATTTCCCAATTGGGAACATCACAAATGATGCACCAATGAAGCCCATACCTTTAACAACTTTGCCTAATTTTCATGGGATTTCATCTGAGGACCTCGATACATTCCTCTTTGAATTTGATATTGTCCGTCGGGTGTAAAACTATATCGTTGATGCTTAGAAATTAGATGTTTCCTACTACTTTAAAGGGGACAGCCCTGCGATGGTTCATGGGTTTAGGGGGCAAGAATATCTCCTCATGGGATGCGATGAAGGAAATATTTTTGGAGAAATACCAAGATTACTATATATCTTGTGACATCAAGGAGGAGATTTCTAAGTTTGTGCAGAAAGAATATGAGAATATGGAATATTGTGTGGAACGATTTAAATACATACTACAGAGGTTAGGCCATAGAGACCTAGAGAAATATTTTTTGAAGATCATCCTTCTCCGGGAACTTAGGGAAGATTCCCCGCAACTTTAAAACATAGTAGGAAAGGGGGACATATTGAAGGAAGAATTCGACACTAACTGTGGGTTGTGCATTTAGTGTTCGCGAGGGGCTGCAAGAAATGGACAAGGAATTTGGTCATAAAAAACTTCAGGTGGAGGGGTCACAAAGGCGGAAATAAAAAATCTACTAGATAACCTGTGGACTAATATCCTAAGTAAATTATATACCCAGATAGACACTTCACAAGTGAAGAAGAAACAAATGGATTTGGAAAATACTATGGCTATATTCTGCCCTCAGTGTAGAAACAATAATCCACTGAATGAATTCCCATTGAACACAGTTGAAGCATGTGCAATTTGCAAACAAGCCCATGCGACCAGCTCATGCCCTTCCTTTCCAGGATTGAAGGCATTTTTTCAAGGAGAAAGTGAAGAGAGCATGGTGGATCAACTATATTTCATGGGACCGAAGAAGCCATGGTAGCCCCGACCACTGAATATGAATCCAGGTATGCCTCAGGACCCATCTTAGGATTTTAATAATTTTAATATGGGTCCTCGGTTTGTACCTTTTTACCAATATGGTCTCAATATAAATATCCACCCTGGAAAAAATGGGTTCCCCAGAGTAGTTCGAATCCTTCATGGGCTCAGAACTGGTGTGGACCCTCTCCTACTAGACAATTTCCCCAATCAATTCCACAACAACAACCTCAGTTGCCTTCCAATGTACTTCCAGGTAATCCATCCCTTCGACCTCAAATTCCTATCCAACCCAACCCAAATCCTAATAATAAAGGGGTTCAACAAGAAAACACTCTCAACCTTCCATCATATAGCATTTCTACTTCAGGGCTTAATGAAATAAACTTACGATCTGGGTGGGTAGTGAATGCTCCAACTTCACCTATTATCATCAAACTGGTTGAAAATGAAGTGATAGAACCAGAAATAGTTGGGGATAAAGCAGACCAAAACATTGTAAATCAAACACCTCCCCAACCTACTATTAACCAGGGACGCCCATTTAATCCGCCATATCCTGAAAGATTGACCCTGAGTAAATAGAGACCTCAAATAGAATTTGATTTTCTGGGAGAATTACAAAATATTTTTGTGAAAATTTCCCTGCGCCAAGCTATGAGGGATGTACCTATATACACAAAAACCCTCAAAGAATATTTTTCTAAGAAACCTGGGAAGAAATCAAAGGATTTTTTGACCATCCATGTGATGGGAAAACTATCTGACATAATGTTGGGAAAAACCATGCCTGTAAAATATGGGGACCCAGGGAACCCAAGTCTAACGGTACAAATTAATGGGGTTGAAATCCCAAATGTACTGGTAGATTTGGGTGTTGCCATAAATGTCATTACCTCTGAAACAATGAATGAATTAGGTCTTAGAAACATTAATCCAACCCCTACTATCTTGGAATTGGCATATAGTTCTACAATTAAACCAATAGGGAAGTTGGAAGACGTTACTATTTCGATGGACTCATGGCACTATCCTATGGACCTCCTTGTATTACATACATGATCCCGATCTAGTGGTCATCCCTTGCTTTTGGGAAGACTTTGGCTCGCAACCGTGGATGCCTATATTGGGTGTCGATCTGGACATATGGTTATATCAAATGGGACGGTTACAAAGAACCTCACTCTCTATCCTCCTGCGGAACCAAGCCCATCAGAGAAACCATTAGCCAAGTGAAAACCTCTACTAATGGCAGAATCTAAACCTGAAAATGAAGAAATTAGACCGGTCCTTACCATTGGGCAAGCCCTTCAATTCAAAACAGAAACTGAGGATGATACCATTAACACTTTTATTAATGATCCCTGCTCTGTTTCTAATTCAACTCGTCAAATTTTAGAATCTGCCATGAGCTATGAAACGCAGGAAAATATTGAACTAGAAGATGAAATTGAGGATATCCTTGCAAATTCATCCCATGATAGTATTCATATTGAAATTGAACCAATAAAACACTGAACATCAACCTGAATCTGTCAAAATCCCAGAAAAAACAACTCTTAAAAGTCCTTCAAAACCATAAGGAATCCTTCACCTGGGATTATACCGACATGAAGGGGATTCCTGCTAGTTTATGTATTCATCATATTTACATTAAGGAAGATTGTTGTTGTGTGAGACAACCCCAATGGAGAATGAATCCCACTCTAAAGAACATTGTCAAGGACGAACTTCATAAATTATTGGGTGTTGGATTTATTTACCCCATATCGGACAGCCAATGGGTGTCCCCGCTGGTTATCATTCTAAAAACTAATGGTAAATGGAAGATCTGCATGGATTATATGGAAATAAACAAAGAAACTCAAAAATACCATTTCCCTTTGCCATTAATTGACCAAGTCCTCGACACCCTGGTTGGGAAGAAGTTTTTCTCCTTCCTAGATGGGTTTAGCAGGTATAATAAATTCTAGATAGCCCCAGAGGACCAAGATAAAACAACCTTTACATGCCCATGGGGGACCTTTGCATACAGGGTTCTCCCATTTGGTCTGTGTAATGCGCCTGCAACATTCCAGAGGGAAATTTTGGGAATTTAATCTGATTTAGTTGATGACAATGTTGAAATCTATATGGATGATTTTACTCCATGTGGGAATTCACTTGAAGAAGGATTGGTGAATCTGGAAAAAGTATTCGAAAGATGTAAACAGACTCATGTGTCTCTGAGTACAGTTAAATGTCACATGATGAGGGAAGAAGGAATAGTATTGGGAAATTTTCTCTCGGCTGCTAGAATTCGAGTTGATCTAGCCAAAGTAGAGGTAATACTGCACTTCCCTGTACCTAAGACACCCACCCAGGTATGTAGATTTATCGGTTGCGTTGGTTATTATAGACACTTTATAGAATTTTTTTCTAAAATAGCACATGTATCCATTTTTTCAATTGCTAACAAAAGATGCAGAATGTTTGTGGACAGAGGATTGTGAAGTAACTTTTGTGAAGATCAAGGGACTAGTTTGTGAAGCTCCAATCCTTCGAGGACCTGATTGGGCATTACCATTTCATATACATGTTGATTCCTCTCAGATAGCAGTAGGATTAGTTTTAGAACAACAGGTAAACAAGACACCGTATGCAGTTTACTACGTCAGTAAGAATTTGACTCCTGCTTAGTTAAATTACACAATGACTGAAAAGGAATTCCTGGCTGTCATCTATGCTATCAACAAGTTCTGAAATTATATCACCAGGTATCCTACTTTTTTACATACTGATCACGTAGCAATAAGGCATTTGATGAATAAACCTAGTGACTCCTAGTCGCATTACAAGATGGTTGTTATTGCTTCAATAATTTGATATTACAATAGTAGATAAACCAGGGAGGGATAACGTAGTTGTTTATTTTCTGTCTAGAATGGATAATAATGATGAAGGCACACCCATAGAAGATATTTTTCTAGATGACCATATTTTTGCAATTTCTACTAATCCTCCATGATATGCAGATATTGCTAACTATCTTGATACAGGGAAGGTGCCCCATCATCTTTCATATAGGGAACAACCGAAAATTATTCATCATAGTGTCTGATATTCCTAGATGGCAGGATACCTTTTTCATACAAGAGCCGATAAGAAGGTTTGGTGTTGTGTACCTGAGGATGATATCTATGAAGTGCTGAAGGCTACCCATGATGGTCCTTGTGGAAGGAATTTTGCAGATAAAAGAACAGGCCATAAGGTGTTATAGATGGGATATTATTGGCCTTCTATCTTCCAAGATACGCAAAATTATGTCTGAAGGTGCAATAATTTCCAGCACATGGGGCAGCCCGGTCGATCCGATGAAATTCCTTTGCAGCCCCAGGTAGTCCTCGAACCTTTTAAGAAGTGGGCTATCAATTTTTTTGGGCCCTTTAACCCACCTTTCCATAAAAAGGTTCACATTTTGGTTTACACCGATTATTTGACTAAGTGGGTAGAAGCCAAGGTTGTTGCGAAAGAAATAGAACAAGTGGTCTCAGATTTTCTATTTGAAGAGATTTTTGCTCGTCACGGTACTCCAAGGGAGATTGTTTCATATGGAGGAGCAAAAATCACATCACACATGATAGAAAGGCTTATGCAAAAATATGGGGTCAAGCAGAGGGTGACATCTCCATACCATCCCCAGGCGAATGGACAAGTGGAAAGACTATTGGAAAATATCCTGACAAAGAGTATGGCACACCATCGTCGGGATTGGGCCCAACAGTTGTCGAAGCTCTCTGGGCATACAAAACAACATGGCGGAACACAAATGGGTTTTCACCATTTAAGTTGGTTTATGGGAAATCCTCATTGTTTCCAATAGAATTTGAGATCAGTACACTCATAACAGCTCTTGAGGTAGGGTTGGACCTGTCAGATGCCCAAAAACACCGGTTGGATTAGCTTAATGTGTTAGATGAAATCCGTTCAATGGATTTCTAGAGGACTACTGCTATTCAACAACAGAGGACAAAATGGCATGATAAGTTTATCAAAAGCAAGGTGTTTCATAGAGGATATTGGGCATTACTTTATGACTCTTGTTTTAAGGATCTTAAAGGAAAGCTTTGCACTCGTTAGATGAGGCCTTACGAGGTGGATGTCGTATTTGATAATGGAACAGTCATATTGATCACAATTGATGATACACGTGCTTCTTTCATCGCAAATGGAAATCGCTTGAGACTGTACCACCATCCAGCCTCTAAGGATGCCTTCATTAAACATCTCTCCGAGAAATATGGTCTAAATTTTATCAGTGTAGAGAATTCCTCCTCTGCATCCTTGTTCTAAAATAATAACAATAACAATAAATGCTGTTACTATCCACTTGTTGTCTTTTTGCATGAGCTACTACTGAGGTGGAATGCTGCAGAGTTCGGAACTTCCTAAGTATCAGATGTTGTTACTCCTTGTATGCTGCTACTTCGTGATGTTGTTACTCCTTGGATGTTGTTACTCCACTACTGTTGTTATTCCCAAAAATATTCTAAGTATCAGATGTTGTTACCCCTCGGATGCTACTAATCCATGATCCTGTTACTCTGGATGCTGCTACTCATGATGTTGTTACTCCTTGGATGTTGTTACTCCAGATGTTGCTACTCGAGATGCTGTTACTTCTTGGATGTTGTTACTACGGATGCTACTACTCGTGATGTTGTTACTCCCTAGATGCTGCTACTCTGTGATGTTGTTACTCCTTGGTTGTTGTTACTCCTTGGATGTTGTTACTGTGGATGCTGCTACTCGAGATGTTGTTACTCCTCAGATGCTGCTACTCCACGATGTTATTATTCCACGATGCTACTACTCTTTGATGTTGTTACTTCGTCAACATCGTTACTTTGTCATTATTCTGCCAACTGTCACTTCCCTCAGGTAGGTCGCCAGGTATGTCTCCATTTGACTCTTATGGATTTAATTAAATATTCCATGGATAAGGCATTGATGTTGTGGACACCTATTTTTAAGTTTGGGGGGGGGGGGGCGGCGCTGTCATAACTAAACGACGGCATAATTAAACCACACCAATGATTATTCCAAAGTCATTATTAAAACCTCGTTCTGTTGGTACGCTCCACGATTCTCACCGTATTTCATATAATCATTAATATGTATTGGGATTAGCAACATGCACATTTTCCAACCGATCAGTGCTTTTCAACTCATGTGAAATAATTACCATCCCATTCATCGCACTTACCATAATCTACCATGATTTTCTTCGTTTCCCGATAAATCACCTACCATATTTACTGTTATTCCATTTCATTTTTCGCCATGTTGTTTTTGCTGAAATTGGTAAGCCTCACTACTTCGAACGGTCTGCTGCGTCCAGAGTGCTATTATAGTCTCTACATGATGGGCAGACTTGTTGTGCGGCATGAACCTGAAGATACAATTTTGGTCCGTAGCAATAGAGATGTGTGGCAAGTTTTCGTCAATACAAGATGGGATATCTATTTTAATAGATTGTAGGGATTTGATAGAGGAATCATGACAGATTTTGCGCTAAATATGGTTGGGAATTTCTCTCGGGTCATAGGAGTAGAAATTCTCGTCACAGAAGAATTCATTGCATAAGTTAGTGGTCTAACACAGCAAGGACAACAGTGGTTTACTCGGAGGATTCCCCTACCATATTTTTCTGAATTGTTTTTGCAGGCAGTAGAAAGTGTTGTCCAGTATGGGAGAGGGTACGATCGTAAATCTTTACCATATCCATGGAATGAGGTAGCAGGCTTTGTGATGAAATATATAACCTATGAAGGATGGTCTACATCTTTGTTAAAGTACCATTTCAAAATCCTGGCCCATATTTGATTCCCGTAGACACAGGTTCACTCTTTAAACATGCCTTTATTTTTATTGAAAAACCTTCAACTCATGGCACAGTCCGCTTGGCATTCATGCCAAGTACTGGCAGTCCTCACCAATCACGGACTGGTTTGTTTGTTGGTTATGCATGCAATGACCCAATTTCAAGTTCCCTGGGTAGACCTCTGTGAACTATCAGAAGAGGAAGTAGCACCTGTCATTGCTGCTAGGGAGGAAGAACCAACACCTCCAGCTGACTTAGCAAAAGAGGAAGATTCAAAGGAAATGGAGGAAGAACCAACACCTCCAGTTAATTCAGCAGAAGAGGAAGAGCCGGAGGAAATGGAGGAAGTACCAGCACCTCCAGTTAATTCAATAGAAGAGGAAGAGCCAGAGGAAATGGAGGAAGAACCAGTACCTCCAGTTGATTCAGCAGAAGAGGAAGAGCCGAAGGAAATGGAGAAAGAACCAACACCTCCGGTTAATTCAATGGTAGAGGAAGAGCCGGAGGAAATGGAGGAAGAAGAGGAAGAACCGGAAGAAATGGAAATGGAAGAAACAATTGATCATACAGTCAAGCCTGTCACACAAGAACCAGCCTCGCCTGTGGAACCTATTGATGAAGGAATCATGGAGATAGGGGATGAAGTTGATACTGTCCCACAGACATCAACTTTCAATAATGAAGCACGGGGAGAAGGAACACTAGCTAGAGGGTTGGCAGTGATGTTGTTATGCAAGAAACAACATCACCTGCCCAAATGGATTTGGATATTGAAATAGGTAGGGGTGTCACACAAGAACCACCCTCGACTCAGTCAGGATAGGAAAACAGGGAAGGAACGACCCTCGAGGTTGAAACTATTCCACAATTACCAGTGTTGACTGCAGACGAAGAAGAAATGCATGAAGGAGGATAAACCCAATTAAGAAACGAAGAGGATGGAGAAAAGGAATTAGAGGTGGAAGAAAAGACTACCACAGATCATGTAGAATATATTCTCCATTCTCCTTTTCAGACTAAGATGCCAAGAGGAGAAAGAGAGTTTCGTTCTCCCCAACGATTAATAAAAGAGAGCGTTGACCCGCCAGTACTAAAGTTTGTTGATTCAAGGAAAGATATGGCCGATGTCGGTCTATCGATTGTTGATCATCAGCAAGGGCATCCTGGAGCTGAAAATGAAGAATGGAATTTAGTGGAAGCATTGGAGCATAGAGTGACCGATGAAGGCACTGACCAAGTGACAAAAATTCCTGAATTAAGGAAAGAAGAAGAGGGGAGTTCTCCCGAAGAAAGGGAACCGAGTAAATAATATCTGGTAGAGAAGCCAGCTGATGCCATTAACAGCGACCCACTGCCTTCTGAACTTGCTGCAGGGCTGGGAGATGATTTCAATGTTAATAAATAATGTATAAAACAATGTAAAATAGGAGACCACCTCTCAAAAGAAGGTATCAACTTCAGTTTAACGAGACCATGTGGCTAAAGAAGGAAGTTCAGAAAGTGAGGAAGAAAGTATCTCAGTTGAATAAAAAAGTAAAAAATTATAAATGGAAGTTCATGAAGCCCAAGGTCAAGGTTTCCTCTGCTGCCACGCAGTCTGGCCCTATTGAACATCTGTTTGAAGCCCAAGAGTTATTCTTGGCTACCGAAATTTAGAAATGGAAATCTGCCACAAATGAACATAAGAAGGAGATGAAGAGGATTTGGGATTAGGCTGCTAAGATTATTACTGGGTATATAGACCAGTTAGATAGAGCACAACGTAGACAAGAGAAACAACATGGTAAGATGGAGGACTTAGAGGAACAAGTGCAAGTTCTGAAAGCAGATAAAGAAAAGATGTTTACCTTGGCACAACGGGTAATGGCCTATAGACCTCCCACCCATAGTTATGCTTTATTTCTTCATGAGAAGTTCCTTTTCTTATGCTTGGAATGTATATATAAGGAAATCAGCCATGAGATTGAGGATCCAATACAGTTCCTTCATATTTTTAAAATCCATGATGTTGTGGGTCAACAATTGATGTGCAAACTTTACATGCATAATTATTTCTTGAAGGATGATCAGACCTTCAATCCTATCCCATTTGTGGGGGATATTCACTTGAGAGCCTTCACCTCCTACATTATCAACCAAGTTAAATGGAGGAAATTCATTGATAATTTTGAAGAAAATCAAGTTACAAGGCCACTGATGATAAGGAGGGAGCATGGTTAGGCAGTGAATAATTATAACCTTTTTATAGATTGAGGGAAATAAGGAACATATGTTGGTAACACAGAAGTGGTGTGTTGACCTATATGTTAGATAGGCAGTTTCTTTTCAGAATGAAGCACTTGATAGTTGTCAAAGGAGATGGATGTTGTCATCATCAGCTGTCCAAAACTAGGAACCTTTTGGAGCACCCAATTTTTCATGGACATTAAAAAGCGTGCCTCATTTTTTTACAGATATTCAGACTTGTGGGGTACGGGTGATGGGGCTAAGGTTTCAGTTCCCCCTCATTTGGTTGCGAATAGAACAATGTACTCCAACATACACTGTAAGTGAATATTGGTGGAAGGATATCGTCCTGACATAAGGGTATAAACCCACTGGAATAGAGATGGCCGCAGAATACGACCTCGCTCAGTTTCATGCCAACCACAATCAGTCCAACCCAGACCTGAAAATATGAGGAGTTACATGAGGACATTTAGATAGACCAGTTGGGGGGAGATGTTGGGTACCAAATCTGCATACTTTTCTCTTCCATTTTCACTCACTCTTTCATTTCTTTGTATCATTAATATTCGTTAAATTCTCTAAACGCACAAGGTAAACCCCCTTCCACTATCTTATATGGAATGTTTTATTAATGAAATAATAGTCATGTGGATTTTTCCTGCACCAACACTAATTCTATTATTGTCGCAGATCCAACAGTCAAAGGGTCGCATCTGCAAGTCATGGAAGCAACTCCAGGTTCTTAGCGCCATTTTGATATGTTGTAACAGAATAACAGATCCAAACCTACTCTAGATCTATTTTATACCTTTCTCGGTTTTCTCTCGGAAACTAGTTTGGTTGTTATAACAATTGTATATTTGTAGATATCAATTGTTAGATTGGGAAGACGGTTTTCTTAACAATTGTATAAGAAGGTTCTCAGGGCTGTGAATCGGGTTAGCATGCAAAAGATTAAGTTTGTAACAGAAGACTGTTAATTAATGGAATGCAAGCCATTTTTCTATTTCACCTATAATTTATGAATATATCGCAACCCTGGTGAGAGAGCTGGGCCCACTCTTCTGATCAAGTGCTCTGTTATTTCTTTGTGTTTTTCTCTCATTTCTTTTTGAGTATTTTAACTGTTGTTATGGTATGTTTCTTCAGTTGTTGTGAATGCTTTTATAATTTTGCAATCTATCTTTAATTACTTTCACAGTATTTCTTGTTTATTTTAGTTTTTAAATCTATGATTAATATTGGATTGTTCTATTTCTCCTGCATATACCTTGCACGTTACCTTGAAATGATGTACGCACCCGGTTTGATAAATTAATGTGGAAAAAGGGTTGAATAGTTTATTCACACTCGGACACCAACAGATGGATTACATTCTTCCACGTGAAAGTGGCATAGAAGATCACATGCATACTTGGATTGAGAAAGGGTAATACCTTCTTTGGATTGCAACACTTGAAGACCAAGGAAATAATGCAAGTGTCCTAAGTCACTCATTTCAAACTTATTTTTGAGGCTATACTTCACATGGTTTATATGGTTTCGATCACTACCAGTAAGGATAAGATGATCAACAAAAATAACAAGGATGATTAAGGACTTACCCACTTTCTTGGTGTATACAATGTTGTCGGAATGAGATCTAGAAAATTCAATATCTAAGATAAATCTATCCATTTTGGCATACCAAACCCAAGGGGGTTGTTTTAGACCATAGAGAGACTTCCCAAGGTGAAAAACAAGGCTAGAGTCGTTTTGGATAAATCCAAGGGGTCGTTCCATGTATATTGTTCCATGTAGATTTCTTCAAGCAAATGCCCATGTAATAAGGTGGATTTAACATCCATCTGATGGAATTCCCATTTAAAGGAGGCAACAAGGGAAAGAACAAGGCATATAGAATTCATTATGGCAACAAGGGATAAGGTTTCAGTATAGTCAATGCCTTAAAATTGTAAAAATACTTTAGCAACAAGACGAGCTTTATGTTTATCCACTTTTCCATCTAGTCCAAACTTTGTTTTGTAAACCCATTTTCATCTGAAAATTTTTCTTCCCTTCGGAAGAGGAACAAGATCCCAAGTATCATTTTCCAATAAGGAATGATATTCTTCATTCATATTTGCATCCCAATCTAGATGACTTGAAGCTTCCTCAAAGTTTTCTGGATCAAGATTTTTTGGAACTTGAGCCAATAAGGAAGAGGCCCTGCTGAACTGAGAACATGTATGGCGTTGATCTTTAGGGTCACCTACAATAGAACCTGTTGCATCCCAAGTAGAGCGGATCCATTTTTGAAGCTGTGGAGCTGAAGGAAGATCTTGAGGAGGTGGAGGAGGATTGTCATCCTCATTGTCATCATTCGAACTAGAAGGAATGTTGTCAAAAGTAGAAGAGATAGAGAGAGGTGGCACATGTGATGAATCAGGCTCGTAGGCCAAAGGTGGCACACCCGCGAACTAGGCTTGCAGACCGATATATTTTCATCAAAATTTATATCTCTTCTAATTATTACATTTTTGGATTTGGGTTGAAGAAGTATATATCCTTTGACATCTTCATAATATCCAACAAAAATGCATTTTTCACTCTTAGGTTCTAAGGATTTATGTTTCTCTTCTGGAATATGGGCCCAAGCTTCACTTCCAAAAACACGAAAGTGACTTACATCTAGTTTGATTGAGCTCCAGGATTCTTCTAGAGTTATATTCCTTAAAACCTTAGTAGGAGTGCCATTTACTATGTAATTTTCACAGTTAATTTCTCCTGCCCAAAAATTAAGACTAAGTCCTTTAGATTGAAGCATACAATTAGCCATTTCTTTTAGAGTGAGATTCTTCCTTTCAGCTACACCATTTTGTTGTGGACTATATGGAACAATATGTTGTAATTAAATGCCATGCTCAGTGAAAAAGTTGATAAATTTGTTGTTAAAATATTCTCCTCCTTTGTCAGATCTTAACTTAAGAATTTGATGTCCTGATTGTTTCTCAACAAAGGCCTTAAAGGCCAAGAACATGTTCAAAACTTCACTCTTTAGTTTTAAGAAGTATACCCAAGTGCATCTGGAAAATTCATCAATGAAAGTTAAGAAGTACTTGTAGCCAGAGAAAGAAAAAACTGGAAGTGGACCACATAAATCATTGTGCACAAACTTCAAAGAGGCTAACGCGTGCCAAGAGGCATGTTTGTAAAAATTTCCTTGATGATGTTTTCTGAGTACACAACCGGAACAAACACCATCTTGGAAAGATACCATAGGAAGACCTGTCACCATATTTTCTTTGCATAGAGTCTGAAGCGAGCAATATTTTAAGTGACCAAATCGCGCATGCAAAAGTTTACTCACTTCATCATTATGAGCATAAAAAACGAAGGGAAGACATGATGACCCAAATTTGTCAAACTCATACAGCTTTGTGGAATCATCAGCAATGCCAGTAGCTGAAATATGTCTAGGATCTCTTAGGTCCTTAATTAAAAAATCATGAGGTTAGAATTCTACAGTTTTCCCTTCACCTAAATGAATTATCTGATAAAAACATAGAAGGTTGTAGGATAAGGTAGGAACACATAATACATCATTAAACTAACCTTTATCTAGATGAATAGTTCCAGACACTACAACACTAAGAGATCTATCATCACCAACATAAATATTTTTGGTGTTACAATAATTTAAAGAAGAAAACATGGATTTATTTTTGGCCATGTGGTAAGAGGCTCCAGAATCAATGAGCCACTCATGAGAATGAGAAGAAGAAGATGCATTCAATGCATAACCATATCTTGATGCTTGGAAACTACCTGTAGAAAGTTCCATTCCCGAAGATGAATTTGAAGAGTTCTCCAAATAGATGTTGTGCTTCTTCATTGCTTCTTCCAAGGCTTCCATCTTCTTAAAAAATGTTGACTCTACGTGGCCATCATGATTACAAAAGTTGAAATGTATATCTGTCTTCTTCCCTTTGTTTATAGTTTCCTTATTAGTTTTTTGAATTGCTTTTTCAGTTTGCGGCCATTTGGTTTAGGACCATTCTTTTTAGGATGTTACTTCTTAGGATTCTTTGGATATGGTTGCTGCTAGGTTACTAAGGCTTTCTTAGAAGATTTTCCAGTAGTAATAAGACCAAGGTTTAAGATTTTTTCGTGTTCTCTTGTGATAGAATCACAAAATGCATCAAAATAGGGGAAATTGTAGGTTGTCCCTTGAGAAATGAAGCCTTCTCTAGTGGAATGGAAGGTGGAAATAAATACAGATTATGTAGGGCCTAGCTTAACAAGAATGGAATAGGTAAGACTACCGTCTTCGTTTTTGACTTTAAAACCTTCTAAAGAAGTCAAAGGGTCTTGAATTTGGACAAAAAATCTTCAATAGAGGAGAAATTATTGGGGTCCAAATTAAGCAAATCATTTTCAAGCTGGCAGGCTCTGATTTCATTTTGAATGCAAAAAACAATATTTAGCTTTTTCATAGCTTCATGAGGGGATTCAATTTCTTGGATATGAAATCTAAGATCTTGAGCAATGGACATTCCTATAAACCCTCGTGCTTGATCTTGTTTATTTTCTCATTATCCTTTTTATCTCCATCGGTAGGTTTAGATTCTTGTCTCATGGCTATTCTATAAAACCCTTTACTTCTAAGTAAGTCTACCATGTAGGATAACCATTGGAAATAGTTGGTATTGTTACGAACAACCAGGCATGCACTTTCCATTTTTAAAAACTGAAGCTTAAAATGTTGAAACTAACTGCTCCAATGGAAATATCTCAAAAAATTAGGCCGGTTAAAAAAAAAAACAGTTCTGAAAACGTCTTCCGGATGAAGAAGTTATGCATTTTGAAGAAAAGTTGGAGTAGATGTTGAGTAGTTACGTGATAGGTTGAAAGTTGATGATAAAATTGTAATTTAAACCCCCCCCCCCCCCCTCCCTCCTGTTTTCCAAACTTAACATAATAAACTCACTTTAAAAAAATTATTACTTTATGTGACCCACTTTTATAAATAAGTGAGAGTCACTTTTACAATGTTACTTTTACATGTGTTTTTTAAATAAAACCCTTAAAAAAAAACAATTTGCCAAAAAAAAATTTTAGAAAATGTAACTTGACAAAAAGCTTTTTAGAAAAAGAAGTTTGAAAAAGAGACTTGAACCCAAGACCTTTATTCTCATAAAGTAACTTTACACCAAGTGAGCTAGTAAAAGAATTTTGTAATTGTTTGAAAGGAGAAAGGGTTTTTTTTTTTTTTTTTTCTTTTTTTTAATGTGCATTCTTTTTCTTTAAAAAAAAAACAAAATCGTGCAATAAACAACAAAAAATACAAACCTTTTTGGAAAAATGTTAGATTTCTTGTTAGCCCGTCCGAAAACTATATATTTTTCTTGTTATTTCTGATTTCTTGAGATCACACAAAGTCGTAGGAAAAGAACATACATTGCAGAAAAATCTTGTCTTCTTGTTTCTGATTTGCCAGATTGCACACAACGCAGAGAAAAGAGGATACACAAAGAAGAGGGTATAGATCCGATAATTAAAAAAAATATAAACCAAAATAAACAGAGGGATTAATAAATATAATTGCAAAAAAATAATGCTTTATGCCTCCATATCTAAAATGACATAACTTGGGAAACCAAAAACCTTTTCGCATGAAACGAAAGGGGTTCCTCACTATAACAAAGGCTCCGGACACAACAAAGAATTTCTCCTGGCCCGAAAGTGGTAAAAAATAGTAGATCTAAAAAACGATCGTCGCATGCAGTCAAACCGGGTTCGAATTTGGATCAACAACGGATGTGTCCCTCTAAACAGCGCTGATACCATGTAGGATTTTACAAGGTAATTTCCTTAGATAAAACACCAAAGGTCACCACTCACAAACATATCACATATCACTACACAATTATTTGATGTGGTTAAAACCCTCAAAGAGGGAAACAATCCATGTCCTGAGCCAACATGACCACTTCAGACAATTTATTAATACATAAGCTTCTCTCATAAACAGTCATCGTACAAATGAACCTCCATGCTCTTTAAATAGAGATCATGGACCAATCAGGTGTTAAGCCACAGATCAAGTGTCTTCAATACTAAGGAGAGAATGAACCATCGGATCACTACATATCATGATTGTCATATTATAAGTTACAAGTGTACATAGTCAAGAAACACACTTTACCTAACTCTACGCTAGACCAAGTTATACTTAACTATTTCCTATGTGTCGGAATATCCTAACACCCCCTCTTAAGAACAACTTGGGATAGGATTGAAGGATTTACAAAGGTGACATAATAGGATCACCTTCATAGATAAGATGTTGAAGTCGATAGGAAGAGATCTGTCAAAAGGCAGGAAATAAGGTGTTCTGCATCAACTGACACGAAACGGGATGAAGATTATTTTTTTTTGAAGATAGTCAAGAGAAATGGTGCAAACTTACGATGGAAAAATATTTTTTTCCATATGATGGCTTGGTTGATATAGGAAGAAATAGATAGTGTGATCTCTTGAACAATATAAGGCATAACAAACAGGTTACCAGGTAGCTTAGACTCATCAACACCAAAGAGTGTTAGGATTTCAAATATGGAGGAACATCGAGGTATGAAGACTAAACTCATAGAATGGTAGGGTTCAACCAGAAGCTAATGTGAGAGATTTTTCTTAGGAGTTCCATGTTCAAGGTGTTGCTACCAAATCCTCTTTCAAAGTATAAAGATTGAGTCTCTACTCTGTCAAAAATTTCCCCCATATGATTAGGTTTAATGAGTCTAGAAGGGTAAAATCGGTGATATTTTCTTGTTTAGGGAGTCTGAAAGATATCATAAAAGATAACTCTAAGGGGGTACCTTTTTCATGGTTAATTATTGGGTGCGAAAAAGGGGTAATAGTATGCTTGACATTGTTCCTTTTTCTGTAACTTAGTCCATTGAGTCCAGATAAAGTGATAAACCTATGTGCAATGGACGTCTACCTCATTTTTTTATGATTACGAGGAGACGAAGTAAACTCAAAATTCTCCATGAAGTTTTAATGAGTCAGACAAAGAAAACTCTATCCTCTTCGTAAAATTTTAACGAGTCCAATGAAGACACTCTCAGTGTCTTTTTCGGTTTTTAAAGAGATAGAAAAATATGGAAAAGAATGGCTCATAATCTTCTTCGTGGTAGTTTAACGAGCCAAGAGAAGGAAACTTGGGGTTTTTTCAGTTTTACGAGCTAAAAAATTTCCTAAAAAGAAGGCTCGATCTGGGTCAAACGTGGTCAATTCTGCATAGAAACGCTGAAAATTTATCAGAGCATCGATAACATCAAAAAATAATAGTTTCATAAAAAAATAATGAAATTTTACCAATTTCAATAACTACCTGAGTGATTCATACCTCCATAATGTCCATAAGAAGGACAAAGACCTTCATTTTCATTGTTTGTTTCCGATTGTAATATTCCCACTTAGCCCAAGCTAAGGGGAGATATTCAATTTTGCTTTTCTTTGTTTTTTTTCATGTTGATGAATAAATTATAAAGGAGTACAGGTAAAACTCCTAATAACATCAAAATGAATCAATGCCCAATGTGAACAAGGCTAAATCAGAGCCATCTTTATAAACACACTTAAGTGTGAAAGGGTTTGATCACTTGACCAAGTCAACCATGACCATATCTACAGCACTGTCCAGATACATTGAACCTCCTTGTTGATCAACACAGTTTTAGATGAAGGAGCTTCATGTGAAAGGAGCTAAAGTTTGAAGGTGTTTAGGGTTTCTCAAGCTCTCATCTTATAAAAGGAAGGCGAAGGCACAAGAGAAGTTTGTTCATGATATGATTTTTGAATTGCTGTCTGTTTAGACAAACAACTTTCTTGGCTGCTTAGCCTAGATTGCATTGGGATTTCCTGTTTAGGGGTTCCATCTCTTCCCATTGAGGAGCTCTTGGGAGAGCTTGTATTGCTTGTCCACTATCAGGTTGGAGACCAAGCTTCTACTTTCAACTGCAACACAGATCTAGTGAGGGTTTGGTTGCTTTTGAAAGCTGCAGCAAGTGGAATACTAGATCTATTCAAATCTAGATTGTATTGGAGCCTCTTCTCAATGAGTGTATCTTTCAACCTCCTGGAAGAGTGCATCCATTCTTGGAGCTTCAGTTTTTTATCTTGGCATCAGGCCAAATTATTGTGCATCACCATCAGTGTAGTTCCTTGAAGAGACTGTGTCCTTTCTGTTGGCAAATTTGCAGTGGGGTTTGTGTAGAAGCTTGGAAGAAAGATCTCTGGTGAAAGGGACCCTTCCCTTCACTATGGTGATCCATGGATTGGCCAACCAATCCATGTTAGTTTCAAATATAATCTGTTGTGTATCATATGCTTCAGAAATTTTTTAATATTACTGCAGATCTATGGCTTAGATCTCAGATCTATTCATTGATATCCATCTTTTGCTGAGATCCCCAAGGGGAGTGTAAAGAAGAGCCTCTTTGGCATATAGATCTGTAATAGATCTATATTTTTATGTAAATATCTACCCTAGATATGATATATAATAAAACACTGCTTCATCCCTCTGAAAATTACACTGTCAGGTTCTTCAATCTTAATACATGGTGCAACACCTCTATTTTGAGGGTTTATTCATGTTAAACCTCTATTTTTCTCTTTTATATTGTTTGATCCATATCCTTGATCCAATTTACTAATTTTCAAACCCTATTTCAATCAACACCTTCAGAAAATCATGTTGTTTATGTTTCACTAATTTCTGCATACTCTAGGTCATGGGAAATCAGCATTTTTAAGCCTAGTCGGGATTGGAGGAACTGTTTAATATAGCTAGGATCATTTTTTTGACCTGAAATTTGATATTGGAGTCCCACATGGCCTAAGATAAAATATCCTACAGCGATTTCCCTTATTTTTACGCAGATTTCTGAATACACTCATTTTAGGGAATAAATCACCTCTTTTCCCCACCCTTTTGAGTCCAAAAGTGAAGTAAAGGCTGCTGATGATCATATTATTGAATTATATGCACTATAACATCTTTTATAAGTCATAGGTATACATCTCAAACTCTGGAATACCTTAGGGTATTCTCATTGTTGTAGAAAATTCCAGATTTGGAATATTACAGTGGTATCAAAGCACCTTTCTTGGCTCAGCCTGTGAGTCTCAGCCCAAGAAGAAAATATGAGCAGAAATGAGACTCCATTATGTGGAGGGAGAAAAAAGGATAATCTTACAAGTCTTCTTCCTAAATCTGTGTGCAGCATTCATGAATATTTCAAGCAAATGAGAAGGGAGATATATGGAGAGTCTCCAAAAGAGTTTGAATCTAAATCAAACTCTAGATATTCATATTAGGATTTTAAGCATGCAGCCACACACCACGATCTACAACTTTATTCTATGCCCAGATCTACTGCAAGGAAGATGAAGGAGGAAGATGCACCAAAGGAGGAAACTTTGAGTGATTATCTTCAGGAGTATGAATCTAAATCTTGGGAAATCAAGGAGCACTTGAGCTTCCAAGAGTTCTGCCAGCTCAAGGAGGAGAGAAGAGCCAGCAATAGAATAAGAAGAGGTATATTATTTCTACCTAACTTTGATGGATCCTCCACATGCCCAGCTGAAGAATGGATAGATCAGCTAGACTCATATCTAGATCTACATCAAGTTTCAGAAAAAGAAGCCCTTAAGGTAGCAGCGCTGCATCTTAAAGGTAAAGCTTATGCTTGGTGGTTATTTGAAACTTTTTCTTTGAAGAATGCAAATATTTCCACTTATGCTAAGTTCACTAGGAGAATGGTGAAGAGATTTGATGAGAGGCAAGCTAAAACATATGTGAAAGAGCTTGCAAAGCATGAGCATGCAAAACCCTTGCACGAGTTGGAAAGACCTACTATTAAAACTCCACTTCAGATTTCTACTGGAGGGGATGAAAACTTGTGTGATACCTTGCCAAGGGCAAGATCCCCATTGCATGAAGAGATTTCTTCTAAAAAAGAAGTCATGGAGATTCCTCTTTCAAAAGAAGACCAAGATCCAAGGTCTCTTGTTGATAGTGAGGTGTTCTCAAATATTGATGAGAAGGAAGAACCAGAAGGTAGTAGCAACACTGTCACTTCAAAAGAAGACCCATTACCACATGGGGATGGAGATGAAGTTATTATTTCAAGGGAAAGAGCTTTTGTATCTTTGCAAGTGATTCCCAAGGAACATTATGTGACAGCCTTATTGAGCAGTGATACCTTACTCCAAGCAAGAGGAGGAAGGATGGATCAACATCCAATGATGAGGAGCATGCACCCTTGTTTATTTCAAGGGGTTTCTATTCATGAGAAGGAGACTAAACTATGTAGCAAGGAAAGGGACACATCATTCCAACCATTTATGCAGTCTACTTCAGAGCTTGATGTCTCTTTACATGGAGGCATTCCACCAAGGAGATCCACTTATGAGAAGAAGAATAAAATGTTCTCTCAACTTGGTGCATCAATGAAAAAATTGGCTAAGGAGGGAGCCTTGAAGGGAGCTACCATAGCACTAAGATCTATTGATAGATTTCAAGGAGAGCTGAACAATTTCCTGAAATTTATTTTGCTATTTCTCACTCATCTATTTGCGCTGATAAAGAAGAAATCAGAGACCTATGATGACATTAGCATGGTGTCAAAAGGCCACTCCATAGATTTGGGGCAGCAAATGATATCTCTCCATAAAAATAAAGAAGATGAGGTAATGGCTACTTCATTTCATAACTCTACAATGCTATCTTTGTTGAGAAGCCTTGATTCCTATTGGGAACCCCAACTCTTGGTAGAATATTCCAATGACCTCTTCACATGTAAGGTTCTTGATGGACAAAGGAAAGATAGGAGGTATAAGGTGGTTGATGGAGTCATTTTCTTTCATGATCAGATCTATTTGACTAAAGAGTCAAGACTCCGACACCAACTACTAGGTGTTGCCTATGATATCTTGCTTTCTACCCCCACTTTTTTCATTAGAACACACCATATTATCTCAAATGGATTCATGTGGGAAGGCTTTGAAGAAGACTTATATCAGCATTATCAAAGATGCATGTATCACATGAAGATGGAGCAACAATATAACTCTATGGAAGAGTTATTTTAGCCCTCTCTTTCTCCTCATGAGGAAGGAGATAGATATGTGCACCTCTCCACTTGTTGGAGGAGGACTATTGGTGAAGAGCATACTTATGAAAATCATGTTATATTTTTTGATTGTATGCATTCTTTTACATTATATATCCAGGCCATGACTCCAAGGAGGAGTGTCATATCTTATAAACTTCATGGCCAAATTTGGGCTAAAACTATTTATGAACATGGCCACTCCCTTGATGGACTAAGGGAGATTTTGCAGCATGATGGGTGCTTTCCTAAGGCACCAAATATATCTTCTACTTTCAGCCACGGTGAGATGGTATGGGCAGCAAGTAAGTGGTGGGAAAACCACTTACTACATCTAGATTTGATGCAAGTAGGAGAAGTCTTGTGCTGGTTGCTATTGGATGAGTATGGGTACTCCCCAAGGTTTCATATTTTCTTGTCTCATGCCTTGTGTCTCAATGGACGGATGCATAAGAAGAAGGCATGGTTGCTTTGGTTGACAAGAAGAGATTTTGGACATCCCATGCTTAATTTCATGTCCATGTATTTTCTTTTGACTGGGATGTGTCTCATGTATGTACATGTATTTATTTTTGGAATGTATCTCATGATCATGTATGTACTTGGGTTTGGGAGAAATTGTAACTCTCTCATGGGATGGCATAAGGGAGCTTGTTTATATTATGATGATGATCATGCTCTGATCTTTGTTGGAAACATGAGAGGAAGGATGACACATTGGGTGAGTGTGTCTTTTGGGAATGAAATCTCCCATATTCATTCATGTTTCAAGAGGAGGATAGAACATTGTATGGCTGATACAATATATCATTTGTTTTCTTATGCAAGAAGCCATATGTTGGGCTTATGTCATTGGAAGAAGTCTCTCACTTGGGAGAATTTGGAGCAAAACATGTGTTGCTTGAATCATATTCAACCAACACCTATTATCCTCTATTATTTTCAAGCTTTGAAGAAGCTTATTGCAGCAAGAAGGTGGTGGGATGGCCACTTATTATACTATTATTTGATGCAGCAAGATGAAAGACAACGCTGGTCTCAAAGGAGGGACTATTGTCATAATCCAATATATCATATGACACTTAGTCTGTGTTTCTTTTGGAGCACATATGGTGAAGATACTTTATTCACTATATTCATGGAAGATTGGGCAAGGAGGCTCACTAGAACTAATGAAGGAAATCATGAAGTTCCAAGTCTCTTTTGGCTTCATGAGGACTATATTATTGCAGCCCAGGATCAACAGCTCCATATTTATCATAAATGGAGGGTGAGACAGCGTGAGTTGAGAATTATTATCTCTCATCTCCAGCCATGGAGCCCCTACACATTGCATATGGTGGGGATTGGTGACTATTTCTTTGAGCTACCAAGGATGGCTCACTTTGTTTGGATGATAGCATGGAGATTGAAGTTTCTCATGAGGATTGAAGCACCCACTATTCATCATCTTCCATGCCTTGAGAAGACCAATGGACAACACAAGATTCTTTCTATGTATCTCCCACTTTTTCATAGTGACAGCTATTTGGGTCATTCACCAAAATCATACTTGTATTCTTGGGAGGAGAAAATTCCGTTGGAGATTTTGCAAAGTCCTTGTGAGTTGCTTGAGGACAAGCAACATTTTGCAGGGGAGGACTGTAATATTCCCACTTAGCCCAAGCTAAGGGGAGATATTCAATTTTTCTTTTCTTTGTTTTTCTTTTCATGTTGATGAATAAATTGTAAAGGAGTACATGTAAAACTCCTAATAACATCAAAATAAATCAATTCCCAATGTGAACAAGGCTAAATCAGGGCCATCTTTATAAACACACTTAAGCGTGAAAGGGGCTGATCACTTGACCAAGTCAACCATGACCATATCTACAGTTCTGTCCAGATAAATTGAACCTCCTTGTTGATCAACACAGTTTTAGGTGAAGGAGCTTCATGTGAAAGGAGCTAAAGTTTGAAGGTGGTTTAGGGTTTCTCAAGCTCTCATCTTATAAAAGGAATGGGAAGGCACAAGAGAAGTTTGTTCATGATATGATTTCTGAATTTTTTTCTGTTTAGACAAACAAATTTCTTGGTTGCTTAGCCTAGATTGCATTGGGATTTCCTGTTTAGGGGTTCCATCTCTTCCCATTGAGGAGCTCTTGGGAGAGCTTGTATTGCTTGTCCACTATCAATTTGGAGACCAAGATTCTACTTCCAACTGCAATGCAGATCCAGTGAGGGTTTTCTTGCTTTTGTAAGCTACAACAAGTGGAATACTAGATTTGTTCAGATCTAGCTTGTATTGGAGCCTCTTCTCAGTGAGTGTGTCTTTTAACCTCCTGGAAGAGTGCATCCATTGTTGGAGCTTCAGTTTTTGATCTTCGCATCAGGCCAAAGTATTCTACATCACCATCAGTGTAGTTCCTTGAAGATACTGTGTCCTTTCTACTGGTAGAGTTGCAGTGGGGTTTGTGTAGCAGCTTGGAGGAAAGATCTCTTGTGAAACGAACCCTTCCCTTCACTGTGGTGATCCATGGATTGGCCAACCAATCCATGTTAGTTTCAGATATGATCTACTGTGTATCATATGCTTATGAAATTTCTAAATATTACTGCAAATCTGTGGCTTAGATCTCATATCTATTCATTGATATCCATCTTTTGCTGAGATCCCCAAGGGGAGTGTAAAGAAGAGCCTCTTTGGCATATAGATCTGTAATAAATCTATATTTTTATGTAAATATCCTCCATAGATCTGATATATAATAAAACACTGCTTCACCCCTCTGAAAATTACGCTATCAGGTTCATCAGTCTTAATACATGGTGCAACACCTCTATTTTGAGGGTTTATTCATGTTAAACCTATGTTTTTCTCTTGTATATTATTTGATTTATATCCTTGATCCAATTTACTGATTTTCAGACCCTATTTTATTCAACACCTTCAGAAAATCACATTTTCTATGCTTCAGTAATTTCTGCATACTCTAGGTCATGGGAAATCAGCATTTTTAAGCCTAGTCGAGATTGGAGGAACTGTTTAATATAGCTAGGATCATTTGTTTGACCTGAAATTTGATATGGGAGTCCCAAATAGCCTAATATAAAATATCCTATATCCAGTTCCCTTATTTTTATGTGGTTTTCTGAATACACTCAATTTAGGGCATAAATCACCTCTTTTCCCCACGCTTTTGAGTCCAAAAGTGAAGTAAAGGTTGCTTCTGATCATATTATTGAAGGATATTACTATAAAATCTATTATCAATCATAGGAATGAATCTCCAACTTTTTAACACCTTAGGGTATTCTCATTGTTGTAGAAAATTCCGGATTTGGAATATTACACCAATGAAAGAGATTTGGAGTATGAAAAAGGGTGAAAATTCTACGCTTGATTATGGATCCAGGAAATTTTTTTCAATTCTATCTATTCCAAGAAATATTTTAGGCCCTCATATTGCTTTAAATTAGTGTTTTCAAGTATGTTACTAGTCAAAAATTGATTTTTGGGCAAGCCCTAGAAATTTTGGGTGGCTAACGCGGTCACCTCGAGGGAGGGCCACATTAAAAATACTTCCTATTAAGGGGAAATGTGTTAGCATGCTTTACTTGACACAGGGGGGCGTGTTAGCTAGCCAAACAAAATTAAAACATTGGTTATCTTATATTTTCAATGATTTAGACAGTATCTAATCCATAAAAAATTGTATTTTGCAGGTACCAAGCTGCTACCATGAGTATCTGGCGCAAAAGATAGCATGAGAGAGAGGGACGGGAAATGATTACCGATCTGACATGCATATTAGTTATCCTAAGATGTGGATTACTGAAGTATGCTAGAATCGAGATGATAAAAGGGTAGGAGGACCTTTTGAGCTGGATCATTAAGTCATGGGGTGAACAACATCATGTATTCTGTATTGGGGGTCATGAGCTCTCGCTAGAGAAATATGATGTATATTTTCTTACTGGCCTATCATGTAGAGGGCCAAGGCCCAACTTGACAGGATCTAGAGTTGATCCTTGAACCACCATGGCACTGATCCCAGCTCACTGTATAAACAACACTGCACTAGTGATCAACATGATACCTATAACGTAGATATCCTCTAGAACGATGAGGTCATTGCTGTGGATGATTATACACTTAGCACGAGCAAAGAGTTAGCATGTGGCCACCAAGGCCCAATTGCTATTAGCACTAGATTGTCTACAACCACAGATATTTGATTAACGTGAAGGTGTTGTCCTATGTATTAGAGAAGAATTGACAACTTGCAAGACCCATTCCCAAAGAGGGTTTGGGTATGGTACACTAATTGGCTCATTTATACTAGAGAGAGTGCATGTGATGAGGCCTCAAATGATCATGGACATTACTGGAATGAGGGAGCCTAGACAGGGTCGATTGTCCACCCTGATGCCTCAGACTGGAGAGGTTCCACTCTGACACTTCTTCGAAGATGCATTATTTGAGTGGCTTAGCAGCTAGGTACTTGTCATTGAGGATTATCCCTATGTAGGGATGAACCTTAGATGATATCCAGAGCTAATATTGCCACCTGGCACTCAGTGGGGGCCAAAAGGTAAGATGAGGAATTAGTGCACAAGTATTTTTGTGCCTTCTGAATTTTTATGCAATTTTTTTGTTTAATGGGTGAAAATATTTTTGACCTGAGGTGTTTGCTTGACATATATGTAGCACCTGTACGACCAGCTGGAGCCCCTCGCTATGCACGACAAGGAATGCAGCTACCTGGGGCTGGAGCAACAACAAAGGCTGTGACAATCGTCGAAGAGGAGATTACACACATAGTCTGCACGAGGTTGCTAGGAACCTCGAATGTTTGAACATGTGTGTGTAGCCTCTTCCCATGAGGGAGATCCCAATTCATCTACAACAACACACAATGGGTGTGCCAGAGATATTTTTGGTGCCTCTGAGGAGGCTAGCTAGGGCAATTATCTGCTATCATGAGAAGCAGGAGTAGGCATATATGTGTAGATTTCATAGCGAGTCTTAGCATAGCCATTTTTTGTATAAAACACCCAATTTTTGAAGAGTTTTTTGATGTAACCAAAAATTTAGTTGACATATATATATATATATATATATATATATATATATATATATATATATATATATATATATATATATATTGGCAATTTTGATGTTGTATTTTTTAATTTTTATGATGAAAAAATTGTACACTCATGCATGAATCTTTCTATAGTAAATGTGACAAATGCCAATCCAATACATAGTTTTCTAATTAATCAGCTAATGCATTAGATTATCTATGAATGTGTTCAAAATCAATAAATTCAAATTGACATTCTAGAAGCCATACCTAGTAATAACGTAGTAAGACAAGATGTCAGATGCAAAAATGATTGTTCAAATGCATAACGATTAGCTAAGAATCTAACTAGGCCACCAGATTGGAGATGTCGCAAGACGCAGCTTCGATGAGGAGTTGAATAACTGACATATAATCAACAATATTTTTGGTGGCATCACCAAGGAATATTCCCCCAGAACCAAGTAGTTATGACTCATGTATATAAAGGACCCAAGCAGCTGATGCAATGTGTCGTGTGTGACGACTGGCACCATCCGAATATCCAATGTATGGTATGGGTGACGAAGACATCTGTGTAAAATAAGAGATATTGTATGAGAAAAATACTCAAAAACCCAAAATATTCTAGACACATCAAAAAAATACAAAACTTATATACATAAAATTACAAAGAAAATTCCAAGTAAAATACTAGGCGAAATACTTCTTCAGATAGAGCCCTTTGTGGGGCTCAACGAGCATGATTCCATTACAGTCCTGAAGTTCATAAGCCCCTTTAGAAAGAACCTTGGTGACGACATATGGACCGAGCCATAATGGTTGAAGCATTCATGCCCCCAAGAGGTTGTGTTTCTGATCATAGAGTAAAACAAGATCGCCATCTTAGAAAGAACGATGCTTGACAAATTTGTCATATTGATATGTAACTCGATGCTTGTGGGCTTCGAGGGCCAGTGTGGCATCTCTACAAGTTTCGTCCAATTGATTGAGAGATAGAAAGCACTCCTCTTCGACATTAATGCTAGATATGAGTTCAATGGTCAATTTAAGTGATGGAATCTCACACTCGATTGGCAGAACAGATTCTAGGACATATATTAATTGGAATGGCGTGAAGCCTATAACAGTCTTCACTGACATTCGGTATGCCCATAATGCGGAGTATAGTTTTCGATGCCATATGGTATTATGGTTTCCGACTAACCGATGAATCATGGTCTTGATGATGCCATTTACGGCTTCGACTTGACCATTAGTGTGCAGATAGTAGGATGAAGAGTGATCTTGTTGAAAACCTAGCAAGGAAGTTAACTTTGTCATCATTTGGTTTGGAAAATGAGAACCATGATCTATGAAAATTGAGCAGGGTACAATGAATCGACAAATAACCTAATTGAATAGTAAAATATCAGCATTTTCTCCGTCAGCCCAAAAAGTGGGAATGGATTCATCCCATTTTGTGAAGTAGTCTACCACAACTACAATGTAGTTGTGTCCATTAGTGGAAGTGGGATTACATGTTATGAAATATATTCCCCATTTGGTGAAAGGACCGATGGAAATGACCAGATGCAGAGGGGCGGGATGGGCGCACATTTTCTTAGTAAAAAATTGACACAAATGGCACTTCTGGACTGTAGTAACACAAACTTTAAACAAAATGGGCCAGTAGTATCTTGCACGTAGGATTTCTTAGGCAGTAGCTATGCCTAAAAGATGACCACTACATGACCCGATGTGGAAATCATTTAAAACGTGTTCTACATCATTAAGGGTGAGACAACATCAAAGAACTATATCGACACCTCGATGATATAGAGTATCGTTGAGCACAATAGTGTCTGGCTTGGTGAAAAATGTGACGACTATCGTCTGACGTTAGATTTTGGTGGAACCGTTGAGTTTGGAAGTATACAAGAATTTCCCTATACCAAGGATCAACAGAGTCGACCGAATAGACTGAGTCATCAGGAAATGGATCATGAGCTACTTCTTCTGGGTCAACTCTAGGAAGATCTGAAACTAATTCAACGAAAACTAGAGATTTCTTAGCTTTGGCAGTAGCTAAAACCAAGTCAAATTGTTGGAGGATTACAATCCCTTTGGAATATTTTCCTCCAATGATCTGGCGAGACAGGATGTGTCTCATGGGATTCTCCAAAGAAATTATGGTAGTCTACCACAACAGTATGTAATGTCGGAGGTGGCTGACCACAAAGACAACCACTAAAGATAGTTTCTCCATATGTGAATATGATAATTCTAGTCCAACAAGACCTTTCGATAGATAATAGATCACATGCTCACTATCGTCATCATGAACTTGAACCAAAATCATTTCGAGGGAGGATGGTGAGGCTACCAGGTGGAGCATAAATTCGCGTGAATAGGTGGGGGCACTAAGAAGTGGGGCAGAAAAGAGTACTCATTTCAGGGTGTCAAATCATAGTTGAGCTTGAGCATCCTATAGATACGGTAACCCTTTCTTGATTAAGTGCATAAAGCCTTTCATCATCTCAAAATAGTTTACGATAAAGCTACATAAGAAGTTTTCCTTTTGTTGCAAACGTTGGAGCTGTAAGATGGATTGTGGTGCAGGTAATAAAATAGTTGCCCTTAACTTATCAGGATCAACCCTAATCCTGTGCTTGGAGATAATGAATCCAAGAAGTTGTCCATACTTGACAAAAAATACACATTTATGCAGATTTATATGGATGTTGTAGAACCTACACCCAGTGAATATTTCTCTAAGATGAGCAAGGCGTTGAGATTGTTTCTTCGAATGAGTAAGAAGATCAACCAAGTAATCTTGAAAAATGGGTCTTATATCATGAAATGCATAGTCCATGGCCCTTTGAAATGTGGCTCCAACATTCTTGAGACTGAATGGGAGTTTTCGATACGAAAATGTGCCCCAAGGACCGATGAAGGCGATTTTATGTTGGTCGTCCTTTTTAATCGCAATCTGGTTATACCCCAAAAATCCATCCATAAAATAGAAAGACTCACATCATGCACAAACGTCGATAATATAATCTATAAACGAAGTAGGATAATTGTGTTTTGGATATGCGGCATTCAAATCATGATAATCAACACATACTTGGATGGTGCCTTGTTTCTTATCTATGGGAACATGATTGGAGACCCATTTTGTTAAAGGAATGGGATGGATGAAACCAACGTGTAAGATTTTTTCGACTTATGTCTTGATAGATGCTACTTTGCGAGGGTGGATAGGTCGTAGCCTCTGCCAAACAGGCTTGGCATTGTCATAAATATTTATTTCTTGCTCGACTATAGAAGGATCTATGCTGGGAATTTCATCATAATACCAAGAGAAAAAATCATGAACTCCTTAAAAAGGGATGTGAAGCATGAAATTTCCTCTGGACTACAATCTGCTCCAATCTGTATATTTTCCACGATACCTGTTTTGACCGATATATCTATGAGCATAGTCTTAGAAATATTTCCCATGTTTCCTTCCGCATTGATATTTTGAACAGTCGTATACGTGGATGGAGTGGTCTCAGGTGGGTCAAAAGGCGGGATTTGCATAGTGGTCGAGTTTGAATCAGAAATCAAAGCATGATGGTGAAACCCACCCTAAGGTTGTTCTTCTAGTGACATGATCTCTCGAATAGCTTCATCCAAAGGTAGGACTTCATCAAGGAGATATTTAGAAGGAACTGTGTTGGGAGAAAGGGTGGTACCATTAGTCGAAACCAAAGTAGTGGAGGGTTCAGATGTTGATTGGATGGCTTGATAAGAT
Source organism: Pinus albicaulis (assembly GCA_034641835.2). Taxonomy (NCBI): domain Eukaryota; kingdom Viridiplantae; phylum Streptophyta; class Pinopsida; order Pinales; family Pinaceae; genus Pinus; species Pinus albicaulis. Next base: position 780,504,515 of record CM076574.1, on the reverse strand, counting down.
AACTCAGCCGGTGAAAGTGGCATTTGAGCTCCGTAGGAATCAATTTATGAAGGTGTCGGTAGGATCTAGGGGTCAATAGAGCCATTTGAGATGGTGGATATCATTGAAACCGTTTGTGGAACCTTAGGTGGCGGGGGAGGAAAAAAACCCATAAGGGAAGATTCCTTTAGAAGACCGGTACCGATGCTAACGTAAGTGTCAGGGACTTCTCCTACTAGGGGTACGGGGCTACTAGATAATGTGGAATAATCCGGGGTGCAGAAGGATAACTGGTACACTGTAAATATCTTCCCAACCAAAGGAAAGAGGATGAGTCAGAAAATCGAAGAGACAATGGCGGTCATTACATAAGACCAACTGTGGCCCAAAAGACGATTATAGTCAAGATGATGATCTACAACTTAAATGTCCACAGTTATCGTTTTCCCACTAAGATTAATGGGGTAGATAGCAAGGAAGCTTTTTGGGAGGAAGGTGTGGTTGTCGAACGCTTCGAGGGAATTCAACGATGGAGACAGAGTAGGAGAACCCAAAGCGAGCCAGCATGCATCTGACATTACACAAGTCGAATCACCTTCGTCTATAACAGTTCGATAGATTGGCTTTCCTTTCGACACAACTTGAAATTGGAAAGAAATATGATGGGAAAGGCAAGGTTTACATTTTTCCATCTCAAATATGGCTAGCATAGAATCTTGGGGGTCAATTCCACCAATGGCTAAAAGCATAACTCTCCTTTGCGTTGGGCAGGTTTGAAACACTTCGAGTGTAGACATAGCTGACGGTGCTTGTGCCAAGTCTTCTAAAATGTTGTAGTTCTGCACAGCACGTCCAAAGGTGTTATGGGTCGTTCATCAAAAGGTCCCTTTGGGGGGGCAAATGACAGGGTCAGCTGCAGGCCTTTCGATATGAATATCATTTGGCGGCAGTGGATTTAAACTCGAAGCATGTTTGTGAGCATCAGTGACTAGATTTCCACAAGTTTTGGCTCGAATTTGGAGTTCAAGAGTCTCCATGCCATAAATGGTGGAATATCCTTCACTGGAAGGATAAGAACCACCATTGCCCCCTTGCGAGGGTTGTGGTGGGTTTGCAACAAGATGTTGATGCTGCTATGGATTAGGGAAAGGGTTGTGTAGGATAGTAGGGGTTCTCCCAATATCCTTCTGCATGATAAAATCTGTGCATTCCTAAATTCAAGGAAATTTATATGTCAAGTGGTCCTCCACAAAAATTTTGCAAAGGAATTTGGCATTTTTTTCTTTCCCTTTGTCAGTTTTAGCGGCATTTATCTGATTTGGATTATTATGAGTGTTGGGATGCTCTTCAGAAGGAATGGTGTTTTTCTTATTCATCTTATTATTACTGCTAGTTTTTTGTGTAGACTGCACAAATTTACCTCAGTGGTGGTAAGAGCAGTCGATTGGGTAGCAACGATGGTAACTGAAGATGGTTGAGCATCATAATAGCTAAGCTGTTTTATAGCAACACCAAAAATTTTGCCAACGAGGCCGTCGGCATGTGCTACAGGTTGCTGAGAAAGGGGAGCAGTGGAGTTACTAGTGGCATGGGGGAGTAAATCATACAGTGTGCCAAATTGCAAATAAATGAGATCTAGATGTTGTGCATGATAGATGGATTAGTCCTTTGTGACCGCACTAGCTAGGGCAACGTCCTTAGCAATGGGAGGAAGGAGCCACTTACAGAACTAGTCCGATAATAGATGATCCGAGATTGGACCTTTGACTAGCCTCTGTCTATGTCTCCATTTGTGAATGTGATCAGAGATGTGGGTGCTGGTGTCTTGGTGCAACAAGGTTAGAATTTCCATTTTGTTTTCGTATCAGATAGGGAGCTAGAAGTGTTTTATAAATTCCATTGCTAAGGCACCAAAAGTATTGACTGCAACTCGTGGTACTCAATGTAACATTTGGCAGCATTGCCTATGAGGGTGCGGGGAAAGAGCCTGAGCCGGATACTATCGTCCACCATGTAACTAGAAACAGACCATAGATGATAGGTGGCAATTTGTGTGGCCGGATAACCCCCTTGTTTCCCTTCAAACTTAGGTATATATGAAGGAATATTATGTGGTATAGGAGGTAAAAGAAGTTTATGATTGATGGGATCATTGGTGAATTTATATAGATCGAGGATGTCTAAAGGTTCCAAAAATGGAAATTTTCCCTTGAGTCTAATAAAGGAGTTGTTAGTTGACCAATCGAACCATAGGGTCATCTTATCAAAGTGTTTCCAACGAAATATGAAAGACTTGTCTGATAATAATTTCCAGGTAGTGGAGGTATATGGATGTAAATTTGTTTTCCATAAGGGTTATTGTATTGTGGGAAAAAAGGCTGGTTGCCCCCTTGCCCCAATTTATTTTGGGGAAGGGTTACCTAGATATATGTGATAGAGTTTTCTTATGGCATACTACTAGTCTCATAATTTACCATTGGTATAGACCCCACACCATAAGGTTGACCACTAAGAGGAATGGAATTAACAATGAATGGACCTGCTTGTCCCATAGAATGGAGGGGTACAAAAGTTCTCCCTGATATGTAAGTGTTTCTAACACTACCCCCCGTCATAGAGGTCAAGGGGTTTGAACTCAACTAGGAATTCCAACTGAAAGGGTTAATGAAGGGAACCGTGGTAGCCCCGCTAGTAGAAGCGAAAGTCGGAAGTCCAAGAGCAGACATGAAAGGAGCGGAGACTGGAGAGTTAATAATTCCAATCACAGATGTTGTGACCAAGTTGTTGGGACCAAACATATTCTGGCTATCAGGGTTTCCAATCAGCTGTGAATAACTGACAACTAGTGGGGGAGGTGGTTGTGTAACTGAGTTGGCCACCAGTGGAAATGACTCATTGGTCGGCTATTGTGTATTGGATGTGTCTGCAACCAAAGGAATGGTGGGTACTGGTGCTACCTAAATCAACACTGGCCCTGACGGATCAGTGAGAGGAGGATTATAAGGAGGCACAATTCCTTCTATGAAAGGATCCTTAGGCAGCTCTATATCTAGAGGAGAAATGTGTGAAACAAGGGTAAAAACTGGAGACTGTTCTTCTGAAGAAGACTCTGGGTCACTGAGACTCGACAAATCTTCTAGTTTCAATGGAGAAAGGCCTCTTTGCCACCTAGAAAGACGAAGAGGGTCGAAGGACGCCATGATGACCAACAAATTTTAGCAATATTTTAATGTGATATATTATTAAGTCTCAGTGATAGTAGAACCAAACACCTAAAAAAAGAGAACTCTAAAGTCAATCAGTTAAGAAGTCAGAGGGGAAGGACCATTTCTGAGAACTACTGTTCACTGGAGATGAAAACCAGTATCACAATATCAAACAGAAAGAGTTTATTATATGTAAATTTACGGTTACTCTTGATCTTTCTCTGAACCTCAAATAATGGGGCCAAATATCCTTGTGAAGATGAGTACCCTACCAAAAACCGAAGACATAGTATGTTTTCCTGTGTCAGGTACCGGGGCAGCCCTCCCCAGTCACCTTGTGTACGTCCCTAGAAGTATGGCAAATATGTATACCTAAAATCATAAACACTACCAGGGGGGTCATGGTCATAGACCACACTCTGTATGGGAAGAACACCTGGATCCTCGATCTAGTTTTGACAACCTTGAGGGGAACCCCAAACACAGAATTCCCACTGGATATGTGACCGAAGGCAGGCTGCCTTCTCACACACACCACTGTTGTCTCGTGCTTAGCTCCGTTATGAGTGGAGTGGTCCCAATAGTATGAGTGCAACAGGATTTTCACTATTTAATGACACTAGTCTCAAGTTTTGCGATCTTGGGTAGTTTTATCACTCTACCTATCCCAAGATCCTAGCCTGTACTAATATTCATGTAAGCTCAGAAAAGAGTTATTGATTTATTTTATTAAGCACTTAATTTTAGTGTAATTTCATTTAAGTCTCCAGAGGGGGATTGGATGTATGAATTTTTATGTGACTTTGACACAAACCATGCAGAAAACGCTTTTTAAATTCAGTTTGATGAAAGAGTTACTGCTACAAGGAGATTTTTTTCATACATCCATGTAACAAAAAACATCCATTAATGCAGTTCAACCTATGAAATATATAGATACCAATGCTCACTAACAACTATTTAAACTAATAATTTACAGAATGAAATTAGCTATATCAAAAAAAATAAAAAAATAAAAACTTTTTCCTTTCAAAAAGTAAATGCAACTAAGCTAACTTTTCAAAAAGAGAAACTAATATGATAACAGAAACCAAGCACAAAGATCCAGTTTGCAAGAACCAAACTGACAACAAGAAACTCAACATCCAAGGAAATCACAGCAAGGGTGAAATAGCTAAGTTTAGGCTAAGTAACGGTGCCTAAAAAAGGGTACAATGCATTAATAGCAGGACTAACACACTATTATCAAGCAAGAGTTGTGTTATAATGCTATGGAACACACACAGGGGGTGTGTTAATGAGGATAAATCGATAATTATGGTTAAGTAAGGCCTGTTTTGAACAATGTGAGCAGATGAAATGGTTACAGAGCACATCAAATGGTTAGAAAGGGATGTGAGAAGAACGGGAAGTGATAGAGGGGAAGAACCAAGAGTTTGGAAATAAAAAATTGGGAACTAAGGATTAGTCCCTAGAGGAGTCGCCAATTCTTCTTACGGGTAAAATGCACAAGTGGTAGCTAGAGTAAGATCTCTCTCAGGCCTTCCCGAGACCCAAGGCATCCAGTCATATTAGCTACAACATTCACAAAGATAATACCTGCATTTTTATACTATTACTTTATTGACAAAGTGAAGTAGAGAAGGATTACCTCGATGTGTAGTGACGATCTATTGGAGAGCTCAATGCAGTGTGGTGGAAGTCCTCCTCACTAGCTCCACGTCTGAATCCTATAAGAAACTTCAATGAACTAGTGTAATATTCACATTGTTATCACAATAAACAATAAAAAAAAGTATATGAAACAAGAAATCATGTAAATCTAATCCACTTATAATATGTATCTCTAACAAATAAATCAATAGATGTAATAACAAGACACCAAGTTGACAAAATAGAGGCAGTTCTATTATATCAAAGAAGGAAGATTACAACCATCAGTTTGGTCAAGCTTCCCTCAGTCCTCTGACTCCAAGCTCTCTCTCCTCAATATCCTAGTGTGACAATGCTTACGCAAATATTTCTCAATAAACAAGGCCAACCATGAAACCTCACACTAAAAAAAGTTCGCTCCTCACACAATCAACCTTTCGACCTTTGACAATGAGCCCTTGCCTCCAATTTATAAGAGTTTGGGAGGATCAACCTTGCTATTATTTTCCATTAGTTTGATTAGGAAAAAATCCATGATGTTTCCAAGATTTTCTAGATTTTTCCCTCTTTGGATGCTTAGTTAGGTTTAGAAATGTCCAATCAGAGGCCTGCACCGCAAGTTTCCATCTTTTTGGACTGACTCCTTGAGAAAAAGCCAGAAATGTCAGTCAGTTACTATGGAATTTTTCCCTTTTTCTTCATTAAACATGGGTAACGCTTCCCTTTAGGAAAAATAGTGTGTTAACCTGGGCCCTAACGCTCTCTTCAAGAGGCAGGTAAGTGTTATAACTCGACCTAGCAGTTTATGGGGTGCATTACCTTGGCAAAATAGGTCTCTGTCTAGGTCAATTTATTCCTTCCATGTGTCCTTATCCTTTGAGTTGACGAGGAGGTCATTTGTAGTATAAAACTCTCTTGCAAAATATCTATTTTTAAATTAAACCATAGCCCAAATTCTAAAGTTTTTTACTAGTAAAATAAACAATAAAATTTAAAAAATTTACTATGTAGGTTTTTGAGTGAATCACCAGACCTTTGATCTTCTGATCTTATGAATAGTTATGTTGCTGCACAGTGCTCCTGTTATGTCTCTCTTGTAGATCAATCAGTTAAAATTTTGGGTAAAATAGTGAAATGGTTGATAATTTTTTACTATTTAAAAGGCTTTATGAAATTAAATTTCGAAAAATCAATTGCTGCTCATTTTTTAATTTTAAAAAAGAAAAAAGCTCGTATTTTTTTTCAATTTCTCTACACATAAATGCGTTCGATAGTCAAGCAGAATGATGCATTTATAAAAAAGGCACACCAATATTGTCGGCACAAAAAAAAAAAAAAATGCACTGCACCAACATGATACATTTTTTTTTCAAAATATCGAAACGATGCGATTAATTTTTTAATGCAAGGGTGAAGTTTCTATTTAAAAGAATTGGTGCTCTAATTCTTATAAGAGAAATGAGTTGGTTGAATTCATTTTTATTTGTTAAAAATGGGAAATAGGTGTGTAATGGTGTTTTTTTATTTTGAAATGCATTTGTGCGTTATTGTAGAAGAGAACCGATATGATAATATATATTTTTTTGGAATGCCAAAATTTGGTGTGGGGATTATTTGAACGCTCTGGAGTTGTTAAATTTTTAAATGCACCAGTGCACTTTGTTCTAATAAGCGCATCAGTTTGGTGTAAAATTTATCTAAAATTTTAATTTCAAACCAATGGCATATTAATCTCAAATTATCCTTTAGGATGCATCCACATGAATTACAATATTTCATAGTATATATTTTCCATTTAAAGTCACCTTATTCTTGAAAATGGTTTGAAAAATATATTGAAATTCAGATTGTGGTTATATAGTTGTCAAGATTAATTTTGGATATGCACACAAATTTTTATTTCCGATTTTTCTCAAATGCAGGGAAAAAATATCAATAATATCAAATGGCTAATTCTTCAAATTCCAGCTCGTTCCATATTGTCGATCAAAGTCCTTCATAGAGTTCTCCATTTCCATCTCCATTAAGTTTAGGTTTTATTTATATTTCAATTATCTAATTTATTTATTTTTTCTTTTAATCCATGTCAATTTGAATAAAAATGTATCCATTTTTGCAGGAGATTGATTCAGAATTGAGTTCAGATGAAAAAAATATTACTCCATATTTTAAAAAACATCAGAAGCTCTTATTAGGAGTAGCATATCACAAGAAGTTGGCAGATGAAAATGGACAACCTCTTCACGCTGCCAATACTCTTCATGCTGCCAATAGGAACATGGAATCTTCCAGCTGCAATCCTGGATCAATGATGGTAATAATTGTTTGGTATAATGTAATTTCAACAAATAATTTCATTTACTTTCTTATTAATATCATTGATATTGACAAATGGTGTTTAATATTTTTTGAAATTAGGATTATAGTGATGATGAGTGACCCACCTACCAGATTTTGGAGCACCCCACTATAATGTCAACTCGAGAGAAGGCTACATCAAGAGAAAGAATTACAGAGGAAGCATACAAAGAATGGTTGAATCAACCACCTATTAAATTCCCTCTACATATAGATTCACCAATTAGGAATGACTACAACAACAATAGTTCTTCATCAAAAGTTGGAAATGGAGGAAATCAAGTGGAGGTTGGTATGGATGATTAGTTACGAGATATGACTTCCATGGAGGAAATTTTTTTAGATGCATTATGGAACTATGAGCTAGGGGATGATGCTCATATCACTAATACCTTATTCGAAAGGCTAAAATATGCTTCCACCACCCCTATATTTAGACCTGGTGGAAAGTCAAAGTCTACTTAGCTAGGGACAAAAAAAAATTTGTACAATGCAAGTTCCTTATATTTTGTCACACAAACAAATTTAAAAATGGTCGATTTTATGAATGTTAAATATTGAAATTATACAATTATATTCCCCACCAACTGCAGGATATTCAAATATAAGGTTCTTCCGGGTGATAATGTCTTACCGGGTAGCTACGAAGAGGGATATAAGTTGTTGAAAATGTTGGGTGTTGAGTCATATTATATCATGCATGTCTGAATGATTGTATATATAGAAGAGAAAATGTAGATAAAGATATATGTATGAAATATGAGCATGAGAAGTACCTTAATTAAAAAAAAAAAGGTAAATCACATGGTCCTCCTCATAATATATTGATACACATGCCTATAATACTAAGGATTCAAAGACTCTTCCGTTGCAAAGAATTAGCTATGTCGTAGGGATGACATGCATCACACAGGAGTGAGTAAGGAGTTATTCGAATCCCAATAGATTCAATAGCCATGAAGTGTATAGAGGATAATAGCCTGAAATATTCAAGGATGAAGTACAAATTCTACTGCGCAGCATAGCCATGGATGGCATCAGCCCATATTCCCTCCAATGTAGAAATTGGAAACAAGAAGAGGCTTTTGATTTAATTTTCATTTAATTAAATTTAAAGGAAATTGTAATTCCAAATCACATGACGTCTTGTATAAGTTAACTGAGTTGAGAAGACTTATTTAGCTCAATTAATTTGATTTGGGGGTCAAACTGGAGGAATATAGAGTTCACTCTAAGTTTTAGGGGGTCCAATTGCAATTATTTTGAGCTGTAATTTTTTAACTTAATTATTTGATTTTAAAACAGTTAAACTAGTTCTAACTGATTGATGAGCTAGGGAGAGGTCTAGTGAATTAAATCTTATTCAATTCACATGCAGTGACCAATTAGATAACTGATAATTCGCTATAAATACTTGCTTCATGTCACTTCTGAGGAAGGCCTAATTGAGATTGGAGTTAAAGGGAAGTATACTATCAGTTGTATAATTAGAAAATTGTACAGGTCATGCATGAGGTCATCAGGATTCCTTGTATGTGTTGCACAATGAATTATTGGGAATTTTCTAATTAATAGGGGCTCAATTCCCTTAGGAATGCATAAGCAATGTTGAGAAACCTAGAGGCAAGAAATTAGTTAAGTATTGGACCAAACTTGCCGAGATCAGAGTGAGACAGTCAGAGATAGTGTAGAGAGAACTCAAGCTTGAGAGAAGCATTGTATTGTTTCATATTATTGACTTAATGAAATAGATAATGGGGTTTTTAGCTGAGGCTTTCCCTAGATACATATTTGTGTTGTGCAATTGAAATTCTTTCTCTTTCTTGTTCATGTGATTATGTGATTGTAATTTGTTTCCGCAATTTGTAGAATATATTTAAGTATTTTGTTTTATCATATTACAAGATTATTTGAATCTATGTGGATTTTCTACATGGTATCAGAGCAAGAATCACTATAGAATATAATAATATGAGTTTGTTTTGAACAGGTGAATCGAATTTGTAGATTTATTCTTCAAGACCAGCAACAACTCCAGATGTATTTCTGTAGATTCAGACTCAAATATGCCCTTGAGGGTAGTTCGAATTACATAGCTTGGAAGCACATGATGGAGGTAGTGTTGGAGGAAAACTGACTGAAGGAATTCATAGATAGCGATATTCCCAGGCCCGCAGCAACAAATGCTCAAAATATTGATGCACAGAAGAATAATGTAGCAAAGGTGAGAAGGATTCTATTATAATGAGTTCGAGATCATATTTCCTTGAACCTCCATGGAAAGGAAAGTCCATATCCTATGTGGAAGGACTTAACATATCTATTTTAGAATAGCAACAACCACATGAAGCTAGCATTGAAGGACAATCTTAGAAATATCAAGATGGAGAAGGGCGACATGATACCAAAATACTAGACAAAGCTCACTTAATGTTGATATGAGCTTGGAAGTGTTGGTGTGATAGTTGTAAAGGGTGATTTGGTGAGCCTAACACTTCTAGGCCTTCCCAAGAGCTGGAACAACTACCGGGATTTCGTGAATGGGAGGGTGAAGTTACTAGAGTGGGAGCGATTATGGTCTGACTTGGTAGATGAAGAGATTCGACGGAACAGTAGAGATGGATTCCCATCTAAGAATGATGATGAGGAGAAATGCCCCTTGGTTGTAAAGGCGAAGAAAGGGAAATGGAAGGTGTCACATTCTAAATCAGATTCTGGTCAGGCAAGAAAGAAGAGAGACTTGTCAAAGATAAAAAAATCTCACTCTCATCAGCTTAGAAACTGTGCTACAAAGTTTCCACACAAGAAGGCCGACAAGAAGCCCTCAGGAGGAGTGGCAGGTGAAGCACTTTCTTCATAGTTCGAGTTGGATTTCACCCTCATTACATGCATGGTTTCATCAGTGATGGATTTGGTGTGGTACTTAGATAGTGGAGCTTCATTCCATATGACTAACAACAAAAAATAGTGAAAAAATCTTACGGTAAAAATCACATATGAAAAATATCGTCGACGCGTTTTGAACCAACTATTGTGGTTCATCATTAGAATCTGATGAGAGCACATATAACGGCTTACGATTTAAATAGATGCAGAGAGGATCAAACTATTCGTTATAGTATAACGACTAGTTTGACTAAATTAATTAAGAACTTACATAACGAGAAATTTAAATTATTTCTATTTATTAATAGAGTAAAAATAATGGTTATTATTAAATTTAAGTTGATATTTTTATTTTATTTTTTTAATTTTTTATTTAAAAAAATAAATAGCTAAATTAATTAATTCTTTAATTAAAATAATAATAATAATAATAAATAAATAAATAAAACAAAGCTCCAGAGGAAAAAAATAAAATAAAATAAAATAAAGTAAATAAAAAAATAGAATAAAATAAAAAATAAAACAAAATTAATTAATTAATTAATTAATTAATCAATTAAATAATTATTTACTTATTTGATTAATTAATTAAATTCATATATATATATATCAAAGCACCATTAAAAAAAGAAAAAAAAAAAGAGAGGAAAGGGTAGGGATCCAACACCTACTAATTCTCCAACAATTGTCTTTGTTCAGATTCACCAGCCTTTCTTCAATTTTTTTGGCCTCCCTTAATTCACGATGAAGAAAATGATCAATCCTAGCAATAAATTTAGCGTCTTCAATGTATATGTGATGGTTAGTCTTCTCAGCATGTTTTTCCAATGCAGAGGAGCGATATCTACCACGTTTAAGGTCAGCTACATGTTTGCAAATTCTTTGATTAATGGATTGACCAGTTTCACCAATGTAAGGGGTTCCACAAGAGCAAGGAATGATGTAAACACCTTTACCATATTTAGGGTTTACTGGGTCCTTCAAAAATCTTAAAGAGCTTCGAATAGTGCTAAGGGGCTTGAAAGTAGAGGAAACATTGTGTTTCTTAAGGACCCTGGCAATCTTATCTATGGTTCCTTGAATGAACGGGAGATGCACTCCAAAAACCCAATTTTTTTTATTTTGGGTGCTTTTTCAGCTTTATGAAAAGCTCTGAGGCATTGGGAATTGTGATAACCATTATTATTGAAGGCACTTATGAGGTGGGATTTATCTTCATCAAGGTGGAATATATCCGAAATTTTAAATGCTCTGGTAGCTAAGGTGCTAAGAATACCTTGCATCTGAGCAGGGAAATGATGTGAACTTGCATGTAGATATTGCTCAATATGTGTTTTCTTTCAGTAGAATTGATGGGTGAAAGAGCCATCATCTTTTCTTGTGATAAGAATGTGAAGAAAAGGTAAGCTACCATATACTTCATATTCCATAGTAAACTTGATGGAGTTAGACTGGCTATTAAGATGATGGAGGAAAAGGTCCAACTTCTCTTTACCATGAGACCAGATGACGCAGGTATCATCTACAAATATCTTCCAAAGGTTAGTTTGGAACATAGTATAAGAGAGGGCCTTGGATTCAAGATCCTCCTTGAAAATATTAGAGACAATGGAGGATAGGGGAGAACCCATCGCCACGCTGCAAGTTTTCTCAAATATTACACCTTCAAAGCTAAAGAATGTGGAGGTGAGACAAATGTTAACAAGATGAGCAGTATCAAGATCAGTGATGCGATTTTTCATATGTGACTTTTACCAAAATATTTTTTCACAATTTATGGATCATAGAAGCCATCTCTCAAACAAAAATTTCTTTAGAAACTTGGAGGAGAAAGATCTCCAGATTCACATTGAGATGGGAGATGAAGGGAGGTATAGCACAGCCGACATAGGTATAATTACCATTTAGAGGGAGTCTAGTACTCCTATCACATTACAATTTGTCATGTATCTTCTTGGTTTAAAGAAGAATTTAGTTTTTGTTGCTATGTTGGAAGAACGTGGCTATGATGTCATATTTAGCAAAGGAAAGGTGTTCCTTTGTCACAAAGCCTCAAGATCGGTGAAGAAGATAGGGGTTCAAGTAAAGAACCTCTACAAATTAGATGTATAATATTGTGCTTCCTTGAGCATGAAAGTAGAGAAGGTGGAGAATTGAGACATTAGTGAGTTATGGAACAGAAGATTGGGCCATATACACCATGGCTCTTTGAAGATCATATAACAGATTTCTACAAGACTTCCCAAGGGTGAATTTGAGCAACGAGATACATGAAAAGGGTGTACATCTGGGAAGAACACTAAAGCCACCTTTCATGATAAGGAAAGACGATCCTTGGGAGAGTTCACTCAGATGTGTGTTGACCATTCTTGGCAACATCCATCACAAAACACATGTATTATGTGATTTTTGTAGACAACTTTTCATGCAAGTGTTAGATATTATTAATGCAGAAGAAATATTAGAATGAATTCAACAAGAATTGATAGCACCTCATAACCCACAGCAGAATGGGGTTGCAGAAAGGAAGAACAAAACTATTTTGGGAGAAATACGAGCGATGTTTCATGATGAGGGCATATCATTGCATCTATGGGCTGAAGCATGAAACATAACATTAATTGTGCATAACTGAAGTCCTGATCACATACTTGGGATGAGTACACCACAGAAATATTTTTTAGGTAAGAAACCAAACGTGGCACATTTTAAAATTTTTGGCTCATCATTTTATTTCCATGTAACCAAATATGTCAAAAAGAAGATAAAGCCAAAAAATTAGTTGGGAATATTTGAGGGGTACATTGATACACCTCACAACTATCAAGTGTAATTGCCAACAAATAAGATGATAGGGGCCAGAATAGATGTGAAATTTGATGAAGAGAAGGCCATGAAAATTTCCCTTGAGAGGGAGCTTTAGTTGCATGCAGTTGAGGAGCTCTTGGCTCCAAAAGATGAACCTCTAGATGTGGAGCAACCACAAGTAGAGGAATAGAAATTGGAAGAACCCACTCATGTAGAGTGATCCAGAGATGGAATGAAGTGCACCAAAGAGGCTGGCTGGTTGGTTCTTGATGCTAGAGAGAATGTGGGAGCATCCACATCACAACATAGGCATAGAAAGTCCCCAGAGCAGTACACTGGATACATGTCTCTTATGAGAGAGAGTGTAGAGATAGAACCATACTCTTTCGAGGAAGCAGTGCAACAACCAGTTTGGGTTGATTCCATGGTTGATGAGTATGACTCCATTATCAGAAATAGTGCATGGGAATTTTTCCCAAGATCGAAGGGGAAGTCAATTGTAGGATCTTGGTGGATCTACAAGGTGAAGCAAGCAAGAGATGGGAGCGTAGAGAAACACAAGGCCATATTTGTGGCCAAAGAGTTCTCTCAAGTGGAGGGGATTGATTACGATGGGACCTTTGCACCATTCTCAAGGTACTCATCCCATCAGATCCATCCTTGCACTTTCAGCGTAGATGGGGTGGAAGATACATTAGATGGATCTAAAGACAACCTTCCTCAATGAGTTTATTGAGGAAGAGGTGTACATTTAGCAACCAGAATGTTTTGAGACCTTCGATAGAGAGTCCCATGTGTGTAGACTAAAGAGAGTGTTGTATGGACTGAAACAAGCACCTCGTGCTTGGTACACGAGGATCGACAACTACTTCATTGGGTTGGGCCTCACCAAGAGTGAAGCAGATGTGAACCTTTACCATATTGTGGTAGAAGTTAAACATTTGATCATTGTACTTTATGTCAACGATTTGAGACTGAAAGGTGATTAGAAGCTCATCAAGTCTTGGAAAGAGGACCTTGCAAGAGAATTTGAGATGAAGGACATGGGGCTCTTGCACTATTTCCTGGGATTTTAAATTTTGAAAAGAGATAAGGATCTACTTGTATCTCAGGGAAAGTATGCCAACAACATCCTGAAGAAGTTCCACATGGAGGGTAGCAAACCCATGGAGACTCCTCTAGCAGGAAATTGGAGGAAGGAGGATGCTACTTCAAGCGAAGTACTAGATGCTACCATCTATCGGTAGCTTATGGGTTCACTCAGGTATTTGGAAAAAATATGACCTAATATATGCTATGCAGTTAACCAGCTTAGTCAAGTTATAGTTAATCCGACCAAGCTCTTTTGGAAGGCAAGAAATCATG